>PVIH01003127.1:100161-168662 GCA_004025045.1 Sigmodon hispidus
GTAGCAGTTCCTTGGAAGAATTTTGTGGGTCACTTATGTATACAATCATATCATCTGCAAATAGAGATAGCTTCACTTCTTCTTTTCCAATTTGTATGCCCTTAATCTCTTTTTGTTCCCTTATTGCTTTAGCTAAAACTTCGAGAACTATATTGAATAGATAAGGGGAGAGAGGACATCCTTGTCTAGTTCCTGATTTTAGTGGAATTGCTTTGAGTTTTTGTCCATTAAGTTTGATACTGGCTATCGGCTTCTTGTAAATCACCTTTATTATATTTAGGTATTCTCCCTGTATTCCTGATCTCTCCAGGGCTTTAATCATAAAGGAGTGTTGGATTTTGTCAAAGGCTTTTTCAGCATCTAAGAATATGATCATGTGGTTTTGTTTCTTTAGTTTGTTTATATGATGGATAACATTTATAGTTTTTTGTATGTTAAACCAGATTTGACAAAAATTTTAAATCACTGAAGAAAGAAATTGAAGAGGATATCAGAAAATGGAAAGCTCTCCCATGTTCCTGGATAGGAAGAATCAACATAGTAAAAATGACAATTCTACCAAAGGCAATCTACAGATTCAATGAACTGCCCATCAAAATCCCAACACAATAATTCTTGGACCTTGAAAGAACAATACTCAATTTAATTTGGAATAACAGGAAAGCCAGGATTGCCAAAACAATTTTACTCAACAAAAGAACCTCATGAGGTATCATCATCCCTGACTTCAAGTTATACTATAGAGCTACAGTAATAAAGACAGCCTGGTACTGGCATAAATACAGACTTGTGGATCAATGGAATAGAGAATTGAGGATCCAGACATTAACCCAAAAACCTATGAACACCTGATCTTTGACAAAGAGGCCCAAAACATTCAATGGTAAAAAGATAGTATATTTAACAAATGGTGTTGGCATAGCTGGATGGAAGTGTGTAGAAAATGCAAATAGATCTGAGCCTGTCACCCTGCACAAAACACAAATCCAAGTGGATCAAAGACCTCAACATAAACCCAGCCACTTGAACTTGATAGAAAAGAAAGTGGGAAATACACTTCCACAAATTGGCACAGGTAACCACTTCCTAAATATAACAACAGTGGCACAGACACTAAGACCAACAATCAATAAGTGGGATTTTTCTGAAGCTAGGAAGCTTCTGTAAAGCCAAGGACACTGTCAACAGGACAAAACAACAGCCTACAGAATGGGAAAAGATTTTCATCAACCCTACAAGTGATAGACGACTGATCTCTAAGATATATAAAGAGTTCAAGAATCTAGAGCCCAAAACCTTGAATAACCCAAACAAAACATGGGGTTCAGATCTAAAAAGGGAATTCTCAGCAGAGGAATTATGAATGACTGAAAGGCACCTGAAAAAGTGCTCATCATCTTTAGCCATCAGAGAAATGCAAATCAAAACAACTTTGACATACCACCTAACACCTGTTAGATTGGCTAAGATAAAAGGCACAGATGATAGCCTATGTTGGAGAGGATGCGGATCAAGGGAAACACTACTCCATTGTTGGTGGGAGTGTAAGCTTGTTCAGCCACTTTGGAATGCAATATGGTGGTTTCTCAGAAAATTGAGAATCAATCTCCCCAAGGACCCAGCAATACTACTTCTGGGTGTATACCCTAAAGATGCACATTCACACTCCAAAGGTATTAGCTCAACTATGTTCATAGCAGCATTATTTGTAATAGCAAGAACCAGGAAACAACCTAGATGTCCCTCAAATGAAGAATGAATTAACAAACTCTGGTACATCTACAAATTCGAGTACTACTCAGCAGTAAGAAAAAATGATATCCTAAAATTCGCAGGCAAATGGATGGATTTGGAGAATATCCTCCTGAGCGAGGTATCACAAACTCAGAAAGATAAGCAGGGGATGTACTCACTCATTAGTGGTCTCTAAACAAACAAACAAGTAAAAAGCCAAGCATGCCCAAGCTGCAAACCACAACCACTGATCAGCTTGGGATCAGAAACACCCTGGACTGACCCTTCTGATCCCACTCCAACTATAGGAACACCTGACTCACTCTTGAGGGAGGGGGGACAAAGCTGGATTTGCCAGGAGTGGAGACTGAACTAAGCATTATTGGGTCAGTGGGACCATGGGACTGTCTGCTGCCTGCCCAGGGAGGGGATGGGAAGTTTTGGAGAAGAAAAAATGACCTAATGTGGTGGGAGGGGGAAGGAACCTTGAATAAGGATATACAGGGATAGAAAAAAAAAAGAAAAATTCAGAGAGAAAGCTGAGCACAATATAATTTTATGTGTAGCAAACTTACTTGCATTATCACCCTTAATAAGTCATGCTTATGATTTTTATTCTGTTTATATTTATTGTTAACTTAGCATTTTAAATTCATTTTTCTGTTTTTCTTGATAAATACTAAGTAAATAAAGAGAAAAATAATACATGTATCATAAGGGCTTAGGACTAGTGATAGCATTGAGCTAGGACTATGTGTAGTTTTTGGTTATGGTTACGTTTATTTTTCAGGCAACATGATTATATTTAAGGCAAATGTTTCTATTTTTAGGTTACTAATATTCTAGGATTAAAGTTGTTATGCGTAGTGTTATTGTTAAGTTTAGGATTTGAAATTAATGTAGTACTTAAAGTTAGGGTTGTGCTTGGGATATAATAATAGAATTAGGTTTAGTTCTTGGGTCGTTGTTGGGCTAGGTTTGAGGTTATGGTTTTGCTTTAGTATTTAGCTGAAGGATATTTTTGTAGTTAGGTTTGTGACATGGAGGGATACTACTAGTTTTATGGTTATAATTTATTTATGGTTAGAATTAAATTTGTTTAGGGTTTACTATATTATATTAGGGTTAATATTAGTATTAGAATAAGCTTATGCTTTTTAAATATTTAGAATTAAAATACTATTAATGTTAAGAAAATGCTAGGGGTTACTCTAAGATGTAGGGTTAGAGTTAAAATTATGCTATGATTAATGTTAGTGAAAATTAATGAAAAATATGTTTTGGTTTAGTTTCAATGTTTAGAAAAATGGTTCAGGACGTAGTGTTATGGATATTGTTGAGGTCAATTTTAGCGTTAGGCTAGGATAGTGTTTGGATTTAGAGTCGTGTTAATTTTCATGATTAATGATAGTGGCAATGTCATTTAGGGTTATGGTTAGGATTATGGGTTTAAGTATGACTTAAAATAAAGTGTTCATGATTAATGTTAGGAATAAGATTAGACTTAGAGGTTTAGTATTATGATTGGGGTTAGTGTTAGGATTTGCTTCAGATCAGCATGATGAGTTTGGTTTATGTATAGAATTAAGATCAGTGTTAGGGTTAGGACAATATTTAGAAATAGGGTGTGTGATGTATATTTGAGGCCTTTGAATATCATACTTTATAGCTAATTTTAGTATAAACAAGAAAATATACATTAGCTGAGTTCGTGACTTTTTCTAAGAAGAAGACATACATATATACTTTCTTTTTTGTTTGTTTGTTTACAAACTTTTAGTTTGTGTATCTCTTCCAGTTTTATTTGGCAATATTTTTTTCCTTCTTTATTTTGTATTTATCAAAAAAAAACAGTAAAATGAATTTAAAATGCGGAAAAGTTAACAATTACTATAAAGAGGATAAGAATCATAAGCATGGCTTATCAAGGGTGGTAAAGTAAATAAGATTGCTACACATATATGTACTTTGTGTTCAGCTTTCCCTCTGGATTTTTTTTCCATCCCTGTATATCCTTATTCAAGATCCCTTCCACATATGTACTTTCTAATTGCAGTGTTTTTTTAAACTTCAGTTATTACATATCTCACTCTGAAAAAAAAGAATAAAATAAAAGAAATTCTGGTAGACTTCTGAGCTGAAGCAATCTGGCCCTGGGCTATTTTTTGTTTATTTTTGCTTGGGAGATTTTTAATAACTGTTTCTATTTCTATGGGGGATATAAATCTTTTTATAGTATTTATGTGGTCTTGATTTAATTTTAATAAGTGGTATCTATCTAGAAAGCTGTTCATTTCTTTTAGGTGTTCTGATATTGTGGAGTATAGGTTTTTGAATTATTATGTAATGATTCTCTGGATTTCTTAGGTGTCTGGATTTATGTCCCAATTTCCATTTCTTATTTTGTTAATTTGAATATTCTCTCTCTCTGCCTTTTAGTGAGTTTAGATAGAGGTTTGTCTATCTTTTTGACTTTCACAAAGTGCTAACTCTTTGTTTTATTAATTTTTTACATTGCTCTATTTGTTTCAATTTTTGTTGACTTTAGTTCTCTGTTTGATTATTTCCTATTATCTGCTTTCTCTGCGTGAGTTTGCTTCTATTTGTTCTATAGCCTTTAGCTCTGCTGTTAATTTTTATATGTGAGATTTCTCTAATTTTTTTTAATGTAGGTACTTAGTGCTATGTACTTTTACAACTGCTTTCATTGCATCTCATAAGTTTGAGTATGTTGTAAATGCATTTTTATTTAATTCTAGGAAGTCTTGAATTTCTTTCTTCTTCATTGACTCAGAAGTGGTTCAGTTGAGAGATGTTCAGTTTCTATGAGTTTATAGGCTTTCTGTGGTTTGTGTTGTTGTTGAGCTCTTAACTATAGTCCATGGTTTTATGATAAAACACAAGGGTTAACTGACATTTTTTTCTATCTATTTATATTTGTTTTATGACTGATAAGTGCTTAGTTTTAGAGAACATTCCATGGGATGCTGAGAAGAAGGTATATTATTAGTGTTTGAGTGGAATGTTCTGTATATCTATTAAGTCAATTTGAGTTATAACATCTGTTAAGTTACTCATTTTTCTGTTCAGTTTCTGTCTGGTAAATGTATTCATTGGTGAGATTGAGGTTTTGAAATCTCCCACTCTTAGAGTGTGGGGTTTTATGTGAGGTTTAAGCTTTAGTAATGTTTCTCTTATATATGTGGGTGCCCTTTTATTGAGGGCACAAAATTTTAGGGTTGACAAGAATTGGTGGATATTTCCTGAGAAGAATAGATAATTAAATTTTAGTTTGAAGTCTATTTTGTTGGTATTAGGATAGCTACACCATATTGTTTCTTGGTTTGGAAAAATTTGATTGGAAAGTCTTTCCCTAACCCTTTACTATGAGCCACCATCTGTCTTTGAAATTCTTGTGTGTTTCTTATATGCAGCAAAAGGATGAATCCTATTTTTATATCCATTGTGTTGACCTATGTCTTTTTACAGGTGAATTGAGTCCATTGATATTAAGAGACATTAATAGCCAGTGATTGTTCATTTCTCTTATTTTTGGTGTGTGTATGTGTGTGTGTGTGTGTCTGTCTCTCTGTGTGTTTTTCTTATTTAATTTTTTTCCCTGTGGGATTAATTATTGCTGTGTCTTGTGCATATGCCTAGCTTCTTTAAGTTTGAGTTTTTCTTCTAGTGCTTTCTTTAGGGCTGAATTTGTAGATTGATATTGTTTAAATCTAGTTTTGTCATAGAATATCTTATTTTCTTATTTATGGTCATTGAGAGTTTTGCTAGCTTTTGTAGTTTGGGCTTGTATCTGTTGTTTCTTAGTGTCCTCATAACATCTTTCTAGGACCTTATAGCTTTCAGAGTCTCCACTGAAAAATCAGCTGCTATTTTAATGGATCTACCATTATGAGTTACTTGGCCTTTTTTCTTTACAGTTGTTAAAATTTTTCTTTATTCTGTATGTTTAATGGCTTGATAATTATGTGACGAACAGACTTTTTGAAGGTCTATTGTATTTAGTGTTCTGTAAACTTCTTGTATCTTTATAAGAATTTCCTTTTTTTAGGTTGTCAAAGTTTTCTTCTATGATTTTGTTGCGTATATTTTCTGTGCCTTTGAGCTAGTATTCTTCTCCTTCTATTCCTATTGTTCTTAGATTAATTTTTTTCATGGTTTCCCAGACATTCTGAAAGTTTTGTGTTATGTTTTTAACATGAGAATGTTCTATGATTAACAAATCTACTCCCTTTATTGTTTCTTTCATAACTGAAATTCTCTCTTTCATCTCTTGCATTGTTTTAGTTTTGCTCACTATAGAGGAATTATGTTATTGCATTGTAAATATTTGTCCTACCTTCTGGTTTAATATAAATGCAGACAGAAAGTATGAGTGGGACTACTGAAATAAGAAAAATTTGAGAACAGGAAGACAGAGCAGAGATGCCAGAGAGAGCTAGAAAAGTTGCCAAGAGAAGCAGAGGAAAGAAGCTGAAATGCTGCTCCAAGAAAGGTACTGAGTGGGGTGGCTGAACAGGATAACAATCATGGGTTAGTTTAAGAGTAAAGAGTTAGTAAGTTATATGCCTGGGCCCTAGGCTGATCAGCATGAAATGAATGTAAACTTTTTTGTGTTTCTTTGGGGCAAAGCAGCAGTGGAGCTGTGAGTGGGTCTGAAACTCATGGCTAGTCCCATAAATCTGGGCCAGAAACTTACTACAACAGCTTATATCTGTAGTTCCTATTCATTTATTCTAATTTTCTATTTTCAGCATTTTCTTAGTGTATGTCTTCTTTATTGGTTCTATTTTAAGTCCTGCACTGTTTCCTCTTCTGTTTGATTGATCTCCTGCTTCTCTAGTCTTTCTTTAAATGATTTATTGTTTTCTTTCAATGTTTTGCTTGTCTTTTTATTTTCATAAAAGAGTTTTTCATTTTTTCCTTAATTTTCTCTTTAAAGGCTTCTATCACTTTTATAAAAAGGTTTTAAATGTCATTTTCCCTGCTTCTTCTATGTTAAAATGTTCAGGTATTGCTGTTGTAGAACCACTAGATTCTACTGGTGCCATATTGTTCTTAATGTTGTCGAATGTATCTTTGCACTGTCATCTACCCATAACTTTTTCTGATATGTGCAATCATTGTCTTCGTTTCAGGGAGATGGTTTTGAACTACTAGGTGCTCTGGATACAATTGGAGCTCTTGAAAAAATCAGAAGTAGTAGAGTCTAGGTCTCAGGGAGTAGTTGAGATGTGCAGCAGGAGCTCTTGTGAAAGCGCTCTCCAGAGTCTGTCTCAGGGAGCTGCTCTTTGTGATGAAGCCTTCCAGAGACTGTGGCTCAGGAAGTAGCTGAGGTTGGGTGGAAGGGTGGTTTGGGGTAATGGAGTAGAGATTCCAGTGATGGGTGTTTATAGTCAGGCTTTCATGCAGGGGTCCTGCTTGCTTGCCTGCAGCTGGAATTATAATAGATTAGAACATTTTGCACCCTGTTGCCAAAACCTGGGGACTGTACTAGCTGGCCTACCTGGCCAGCTGGGAGGAGGGTAATTTACCTCTTCTTCTGGTGCTCTCCGGAAACTGTGTCTCAGAAAGCAGTTAAGATTGGGTAGATGGAAAAAATTGGGAAATGAGTTGACTCTTATGCGTTAGAAGGTACAATGAGGGGTACTGATAGTCAGGCTTGCACGCAGGGGACCAGCTTGCTTGTCTGCAACTGGAGCTGTTCTGTTCTTATTAATTTTAGTTTTTAGTGCCTGCTCTGCTGGTATTCTCTTCATGATTTTTCTCCTATGAGAATGCATTTAAAATTATTACCTATGTTTTCTTCTATCAGATTCCTAGTTTCTGGTTTTATGTTGATGGATTTGATCTACTTTGATTTGCATTTTATGAAGGTTGATAAATATGGACTGTCTTCTTTCTTCTACATTCAGATATGCAATTAGACCAGCACATCATTTGTTGAAGATGTTTTCTGTATTTCGTTATATGTTTTTGGCTTCTTCATGAAAACTCAGTTATCCAGATGTATGTGGATTTATATAGAGGTATTCAACTTGATTCCATTGATAAACCTATTTATTTTTATGTGAATACCATGTGTTTTATAATTGTTATAGCTCTGTAGTAAATCCTGCAATCAGGGATGCTAATACCACTGGATGTCCTATAATTATACAAGAATGTTTAGCTTTCCTGAAGGTTTGTTGTTGTTGGTGTTTGTTTTTTCAAATGAAATTGAGTATTGTTCTTTCAAGGTCTGTAAAGAATTATGTTAGAGTATTGATGGGGATTCTGTTAATCTTTAATTTTTTGATAATATGGACATTTTTATGAAGTTAATCCTTTTTATCTTCTAAAATATTTTTCTTCAAAAGCTGAATGTTTTTGTCATACAGGTTTTTTACTTTCTTGCTTAGAGTTCTTAAAAATTTTATATTATTTGTAGCTATTATGAAGCATTTGTATATAGCTTTGCTCCTGGTTTCTTGTTTGTTTGTTTTAGTTTTAGTTTCTCTTATCTAGACACTTACTGAAGGTATTTATCACCTGTAGGAGTTTCCTAGTAGAAATTTTGGAATGGCTAAAATATACTATCTTATCATCTGCAAATAATAAAATGCTAATTTCTCCCCTTTGTGATGTGTAGCTTTTTGATCTTCTCTAGCTATCATATTGCTCTAGCTAGATCTTCAAATAATATATTAAATAGATATGGTGAGAATACACAGTCTTGTCTCATGAATTTTTATGAAATTACTTTAAGACTCTCACTATTTAATTTGACTAGCAGCTTGCAATATTTTTTTATTATGTTTAGGTATGTCCCTTGTCTCTCTGATCACTCCAAGATTTTTTTATCAAATATTTTATGTCATATATTTTTCAACATCTAATTAAATAATCATTTTTCCTCACTTCTTTATATGGTAAATTGCATTGACAGATTTTATATGTTAACCATCTCTGAATCTCTGTGATGAAGCATACTTGATCACGGTAGAATATTTTATGATGTGTTTTTGGATTCAGTTTACAAGTATTATATTAAATATTTTTGCAAAAATATTTGTAAAGAAAATTGGCCTATAGTTCCCTTGGTTTGCTGAGTCTCTATGTGATTTGAACTAGCATAACTGTGGCCTCATAAAGTGAATTTGGTAATGCCCCAAATTGTTGTTTCTGTTTCATGGAATGATTTCAGAAGTATTGGTATTAGCTGTTCTTCAAAAATCTGGTAGAATTTTGAACTAAAATCTTCTGGTCTCAGCTTTCTTGGTTGGGAGATTTTAATAACTGCGGCTATACCTTTAATGTTATCAATCTATTTAAATTGTATATTTGATCGGGATTTATGATTGTTACTTGATATTCATCAAGAAAATTGTCCATTTCATGTAGGTTTTCCAATTTTATAAATTATATGTTTTAAAGTATGGCCTAATGATTCTGTGGATTTCCTGGGTATCTGTTGTTATGCCTCCATTTTTTCTTTATGATTTTGTTGATTGGGATACTCTGTTTCTACAATTTAATTCATTTGAAAAATGTTTGTCTATCATGTTGATTTTCTAAATGAACCAAATTTCTATTTTATTGATTTGTTTTATTGTTATCTTTCTTACTACTTCATTTTCCTTTCCCTGTTTGTCTGTTTATTACTTCACTTATTAGGAGATTTGTGTGTTTCATCCAGTTGTTTTTTGTGTGTGTGTCTGAATTTCTTTCAGTTATTTATTTATTTTCTTTTAAAGAACCTCTATTGTCTTCAAAGGGTTTCTTTGAAGGTTACGTTCCTGTGCTTCAGTTGTTAATTCAGATGTCAGTGTATGAACTTGAGCAAATATTTGTCATTGTAGGTGCAGGAGAATGGCAATGGGTGTGTGCCAATGGAAGTATTAGGAGCTTGGGTCTTTTTGGCTCCAAACAAAGCAAGTTGGGCAGGATTCCAAACAGAAGATGTGAGTCTCATCTTTTCTGGCTGCCATGGCCTACACTTGAACAGCAGATATGGATTTTTTTTTCCCTAGGTTGGAAAGTAAGAACTTGGGGAATAGAGTACAGAAAAAGCACCTGCAGGGCAAGACTTTGGGATCTGAACTAAAGTCTGAGAAAGTGTCAAGTACAGACACAGCTCCTACCTTTTGTGACTGGTATGGCCTTTAACTTAGCAGGGGATGTTTGCAATAAAATTAATTTTTAGGATTATGTCTCACTATGTGTTTTAATCTGGCCCCTTGTCCTCACACCTGAGTTTCCTAAATGCTGGGATTATGGGTGTCTACCTACAGTTGCATGTAGCCTCAGAATATCTTCCTGTTTTGACTGTCTAGCTTCCAGATTAAATGGCCTAAAATATTGATGCTGAAAGACCCATTAAAGAAGTATCAAGAAAAAACAAACAAATAAGAAAATGTATAAAAGGAATCCATTCCAAACATAAAGAAAGCTTTTGAAATTTAGAAAAAGAAATGATAGGACAGCAGACAAGCACAAAACAGCAGAATGGTAATAGGGAGAAGAAAAGAAATCCAAACAGTCTCAGTTTCTCTTCTCCACAGTGCAGGCATAGGAAGCAGAAACTTCATTAAAATTATAATCTTAACAACCAAAAAGGTAAAGGAATCGCCCTTTGTGAAGACATCCTGCAGTGTTACCCAGAAGATCCTTAGGACACAGTCTCCACAAACTTTATATTCATTTGTGGGAGTCACTGAGACTCTGAGGGATATACTGACAGTGGGGTAGAGATCCCTTGAGTGAAAGCCAGAGCTACACACTATCTTGAGAAAATACTCTTCTTTTAAAACTTGGTTTTCCAGGGGCAAGAGACTAGAAATCTATCAAAAGTCAAGGAGTTTAAATTAATCTTGCCTTAGCCCCAGGCTGAGGGAGAGCTGTAGATAGGAAGAAGTTAGGAAGAGCAAAGTCTGAAACACTCCCTTGATGGGAACCATTGTGAAGCAGTAAAGTATAGGGAGACCTTAGCCTATCCTTATTGCCTGAAGGAGAATTTATCAATCAAAACTGAAGAATAAATTTAGAATTAGATTGAAATAACGATGAAGTTACTGGGTATCTCAAACTCTGGAGAAAGCCCTCTGCTCTAAGATTCAGTATTTCAGAGTTTGAACACTGTAAAGCTGCAAAGGAAGACATAATATAGACACCTTCTCCATTCCATTTCTTAGTGATTTATACTCACTGAGTTTAAGGACAAAGATGGGTGTGCTGGTGTATATCAGTTGGTAAGTACTTCCCCTAAGCCTGACACACTAGTAAGACATTACAATAAGATTAGCTGTGGTAGGAGTCTTGTGATGGTGGATGTACCCTGTGACCCCACAGGCTGCAAAACTCTGTGTGGTCAGCAGAAAGAGCTGGTAAGCAAAACAAGGGCACTGGTCAAGATATTCAGACAGCAGATACATGTCTAACCCAGATCAGTAATGGCATACCAAAATTTCCACTGCAGGCATTTAGAAACACTAGTTGTCAATTATCAAACACTACCTTATTTATTTCCTGATATGTGCATGTTTTTCCTTTTTATTCTTTGTGTTCTACAATACTAATTTGTTATTTTAGTTTAGTTTTAATATTTTAATTTCTATGCCTCTTTGTCTACTTAGCCAATTTTATTTTTTACTGTGAATAGTCTTTTCCTGTTTTCTTTATGTTTTATTCCTATTTTTTATTTATATATCATTAAACACAAATTTCCTCATTTTTATTTTTCTTTGCATACTTTTATATAAAATAATATTCTTTACTAATTCTTAGAGAATTTTGAACATGCATACAATGAATTTTTTTTTACTCACACTCCTTGACCTAATTCTTGCCAAATTCATCTGCTATCCTCACCCCTTTACAACTTCATGTTCTTCATTTTTTCCTGTTTTACAATCTGCAAAGTCTAATTTGTGTTGCCCATGTGCTCATGGTTTCTGGGTCATACGCTGGAATGCCATTAACCCCCTAGTAGTCACACTCTTAAAGAGATTTTTCTCTTCCCTGGAAGCTATAAATGTCAGTAGCTCCTCAGTGAGGGTGAGAGCTCCTGATCTCATTATTTATGCTGGACTGATGGCTGACTTTGTTTTATATATGATATATGCAAAAAAGCACTGTTGCTTTAAAGTCATGAGTGAAGCAATCCAATCATGTCCAGAATTTATTGTTTAATTCCAGTCCTCTTTGACCTCTGGGTCTTATAATGTTTCATTTGCCTCTTTCATAATGATCCTTGAGCCTTGAGAGAAGGTGTATGAGATAGATTGCTCATTTGTAGCTTAGCACTCTTCAAATACATTATCACACTCTGACCAGTTAACTGTGATTTTCTGCATTAACCACTGTCTATTGCACAATTCTTCTGATGAGGTCTGAAAGCTGTACTTACCTAGGGCTACAGAAATATGACTTTAGAGGACATTTGGTAGTATGTCTATGTCATAGTTAATTTCAGGTCTCAGCTTTAGACCCACACCTAGAGTCATCTAGGAAGAAAGATAGTTCTCAGCTGAAGAACTATCACCATTAGATTGGTGAGTAGGCATTTCCAATTGATAATAATTGCTAATTGAGGAGTCTGCCCACTGTAGGTTGTACCATCCCTAATAATAAGAGATCTAACTGATAGTGCTGGAGCGGTGACTTAATGTTAAGACTTGATATCTTTAGTTGCAAATGGTTATCTGACTCTGCCTTTCGACCTCTTGAGACACTGTATACAGATAATACAGAGACACACATGCAGGTACCCACTCACAGAAAATAATAAATAAACAAATAAATAAATAAATATTAAAAGCCAGCTAGCTGACTGAGTCAGGGAAACAAGTAAGGAAAGTGTGTGTGTGTGTGTGTGTGTGTGTGTGTGTGTGTGTGTGTGTGTGTGTCGGGGGTTGTAATACTTTCTGATTTGGCTTCTGCTTGAGCTTCTTCCTGGGCTTCCTTTAATGATAGACTGTACCTTACAGGACAAATAATTTTTCCCCCACAGATACTTTTACTTATGGTATTTATCACAGAAACCTCAAACTCAGAAAGTCCCTTTAACAAAATGATAGTTCATCTCTTCATCCAACGTTCTCCTCAACTAGGGTATCAGCCAAAATTTCAGTACCAAACAGAAGCCCATAGAACAACTGCTGACACTATAAAGCTATCAAATAAGAAATAAGCTATCTGGTGAATACTAACTTAAAATTTTCATGTTCTGTGATAACTATATGTAAAAAAAATGAAATGTCTTATCAACAAGTTCTAGTAGACAAACAAGAGTAATGACAATAACGTGTCTTAATTGGAGATCGCAGGAAACTCCAGACCTACAACTCAGGAATAGGCATCCCATACTTGGCACGGAATGTATGTATTTAAGAAGTTAACTGGGCAGGTTTTGTAAACTCTACAAGCTAAAATCATTTGGGAAGAAGAAACATACACCAGAAAAAAATGTCCCCATCAGATTCTCCCGTGGGCAATTCTAAGTTATATTTTCTTGATTGATGATTGCTGTTGGAAAGACTATCTCACTATGAGCTATGCTACCCTTAGGCAGGTAGTCCTGGGTGCTATGAGAAAGCAGGATGAGCAAGCCACAGGGAGTAAACATTCCTCCAGGGCTTTTGTTTCCAGGGTTTTTCCTTACTTTATCCCCTGTTCTTAATTCCTTTAGTGATGGATGAGTAAGATAACATAAAACAATTTTTTTTTCTCAAATTTCTTTTGGTTATAGTGTTCACAGCAATAGAAATGCCAACAAAGATAGTGATCTCTGGCTTCTACGTACAGTATAACCTCTGTGCATGGCAGCTCTAATTGAATAAATAGCTTACTTTTTAAATCTGATATTTCCTCTCCTGTCTTCTTTTGATCAACTGGGAACTTATACATCATGAATTATACAACTGGAAACAAAAATAAATAATCACTTGAGTTTATTTTGTCATTTTGGTTGTCACAGCAATGAGTTCAGTAATTAATAAAGGAAAACAGTTCTATGAAGAGGAACATTGAAGTGATAAAACTTACTACATAGTTCATAAGATCTTGAACCTGATTTAAGAGAAAAGTGTGGAATAGTAGATGTACTCACTCATTAGTGGACTATAAACAAAAAGCAAAGCATTCCCAAGCTGTAAACCACAACCACTGAACAGATTGGGATCTGAAACATCTTGGACCAGCACCTTGATGCCCATTCCCTCTAGAGGAACACCAGACCCAATCTTGATGTTGGGGTGAGGTTAGCAGATTTGCCTGGAGTGGGACCTTGAGACCTCCTGCCCTTGCTGGGGAGGAAATAAGGAGATGGGAGAAGAGAGAGTGACTGGGAGAAGCAGGAGGGGGAAGGGAGTTTGAACAAGGGGATACGTGGTTAAAAAAATGAGACTTTATTCATAAAAAATAAAATAAAATAAAAAGGGAAAAAACCTCTTAAATACTTAAATATAGTTTACCAGAAAATTTTGGTAGGTGGATGAATGATAAAATACTTAGGAAAACATGAATATTAGAGCATTAGTTCATGAGTGTTTCAAGAGCAGACAAAGACTCTATGAAGAATTGGGCTAGAAAGCAGCCATATGGTATTCTAGTGAGAATCTGGCTTCCCATGTCCAGATAAATTTCATCAAGTTTAATTCAAAGATAATAAACTATTTACTGTAGTGAAGAAAATTTTAAGACAGAACAACATAGACTATGTCCTTGCTAATACTCACTATATACATCTAGGTCTAAAATGAGAGAAAGCAAAACATAGAAAGGAACATGCTCCAAGTGTGTTTGGCATGAAATGTGCATGTGCATCCTTAAGGTCTTGAACATCATCAGCGGTTTCATACTGTAAAAAGGCAAGATAATATGACAGGAGGAGACACTGACACAGGATATCATTAACCAAATACAAATGTTGTCAATTTCAACTGGTGTAAGCACTATGGAGAACAATGCTGAACCAATTTAAAGAAAAAAAAACTGAAAAAAGAACTATTATACAATCAAGCAATAACATTCCTGGGTATACACTCAAAATTTTTAAGACAGTTTATCACAGAGTTTCATGAATATTAGTGTTTATTACTGCACTGTTAACAGATAAAAGATGATATGTGTCCTTTAAAAGAGTAATAGACTAAAAATGTAAATTCTATACAAAATTCAGTATCATTCACCTACATAGAGTGATAAATGCAGGTGTAAATTATATTTGATTTATTTTGTGTAAAATAAATATATTATACAAAATGATATACTTTTACACAAAATAAATATATTATAGACATATATTATGAGATAGACATATATTATGTATTCTCTCTCATATGTGAAATTCACATATATGCATACATATATATGTGGATGAACATATTTAAAAGTAAATGAAAATAAGTGAAAATACACAATATGATATGAAGAAAAGGTGAGTTTGGTAGGGATGGAGTTGAGAGAGCTGAGAAAGGTTAATGGAAACAATTGCTGTAAAAACAGAATAAATGTTTATCTGAGTAGAGAGAACTAATTAGTAATAGGAAATGAAGAGAGTATGGGAGGAGAGGAACAAAATAAACTCACAAATTAGTAAAGTCTAAATCAATGTTTTACTAGAACTATAGTTCTACGTGTTTCATTGTACTTCAAGGAAAATTGTATTATGATAAATATTTTAGAAATGTAACAATATATTTTATTCAGAGACTTAAGTACTATTTTGTTCTATTTTTATAGAGCACAATCTTATAATTTCTGGAGAAACCCATTTAGCTCAGTTGTCTCCTTACAGAATAGGAAGAAGGACAAATGAGATGGGAAGTGTGTAGAAAAGGGGAAGGTAGGAGAGACTAAGAAAAAAAGAGGTAAGAAAGGGAGAGAGATAGAGGGAGAGAAGGATTCATCTTTTTCTATTAACTCATTCCCATGAACATTAATTCATAAGATACTCAAGACCTAAGCACCTGTCTCACTTTTTTCAATGTTAAGTTAAATTTAAATATATTTTTAAGAAAGGAATTTTTAGGAATAGGAGGTAATATTGGAGTGTTTAATTCTATAATTAGGTATATTATTATATAGTTTTTATAACAGTAAAACAAACTGTGCTGAATCACATACAAATTTGTAACTAAAAGTTATTGGATTTTAAATATATAGAGAGCATAAAGTTATATAAAAATGTTTTAATTTACACAATTATAAAGAATTAAATTAAAATATTAGAGCTCTGATGCACTTTATAGAATATTTCTCAATGATTCGATCGTCACATGACATTCAAATTACCAATGACTATTTAAAATCAAAATTCTTTCTTAAATTTAAAGATATTATTTTAAGAGCTAGCTTTGTATGAGAAAATATAGTTCATATGTTGTAATGTTTGCTTATTAAAGGGGCTTTCAAGCAAAGTTCTGCTTCTTTTCTCTGACCCAAGACGTTAACTTCTTTTGTTTCATTCTGCTAAAGAGGAAGTCATTGCAGAAATGTTGCAATTTCTGACATTGGCAAAAAAGTTGCTACATTTTCTTGTTCTGCCTTGCTCAGTCCCCTAAGGGAGGTCTTAGCAAGGTTCTAATGTTCTTCCGTTCTGCTGTGCCTTGATCAGTCTCCCCAAGTGGATGCCTCTGCAAAGTTATTCTTCTCAGTCCCCTAAGGGATGTCTCAGCAAGTTTTTCTCTGAATACGAATGAATATCTTCACCCAAGACTCTTTTGAGAATGAGAGATTTTTGGGAATGAGGAGTGCAGGAGAGTTGCTATCTTTATCAGGATGGAAAAGAATAACCCACAACTGACTAGGCAGAGGAGTTTATATAGGGGCTCTTAGGGTTGGAGTTTCTTTAGGGATACTCAGGATTGGTTACTTATTTCTGCTAAGGGATTGGTTAGTTTTATTGGTCCAGTCAAATGATGGCTCTGATTTCAGAAACAAAAAATGTGTTTCTTACACTGGACTTAAGATTTTAAACTCAGTTCTAAGGCCAAGGCATATTTCTTTTACTAGCTAGCTATGAATCTAGGGATCACATGTGTTCCCTTGATACTATCTTCACAGTCAGGGCCTATTTCTTTGGTTCTAAGTTAAGACATAAAGTATTTTTCTTTTTCTTCTTATTTGTGTTTTTTGTTTGCTTGTTTTTTTGTTTGTTTGCTTGTTTGTTTGTTTTTTCTCACTGGTTTGGGTCCCTGATTCAGGCTGTTTCTTTCCCTGGGTGTGGGTTTAGAATCATGGTGCTCACTGATTGGTTGGTTTTGTTGGTCAGTTGGTCAGGGGCAAAGATTACTGATCTCGGCACAAAACTGTTACTTTTACTGGACTTTTAAAGCTTTTGGACACTAGTTCTAAGGCCAGAGCATTTTTTTTCACTAGCTCTGATCTCAGGGACCAAGTATATTCCTTTGGTACTGGTTTAAGAGTCAGGGTATGTTTCTTTGGATCTGGCTTAAGGAGTAAAGTGTTTCTTCCACTAGCTCAGGTCTCAGATCCAGGCTGTGTTTCATTCACTAACTTTGGTTTCAGGGCCAGGGTGAATTTTTTGGATAGCTACATTTCAGTACATACAGTATGTAACTCAAAACAAAACAAACAAACCTGCATTAATTATGTATGTATTGTAGAAGGCTCATCCCTATAAGCCAAAATACATAGTATATGTACTATTAGAAGAATAATTTATAAACCTAAACTTCACTTAAACTGATTCTTTAACCCTAATCATCTGTCTAACCTCAAATCTATACCTATTTATTAACTTAACCATTTTTCTGACTCTATCCTCTTATAATCATAACTTTAATGGTTAACCTAAGTCACATTCTACCCATAAACCTATCACTATCATTGACCATTTACATCTGTCCTATCTAATGATGCCAAAATACAACCCTAACCCACAGACAAACTCTAATCACTTCAACAAATATTAATGTCCTGAAACTAAACATATAACTCAAGCTGTATTAATCTAATAACAAACTTAGAACATAATCCTAATCTAGTACAACCTTAAATCTAACCATAACAAAAACCTAAACCCTAACCTTGTCTAAACTTAATCCTCATGTGCTAATTCTAACCCTAACCCTTACCCCAACCCCATATAATTTTTAACCCAATCCTAAATATTACCATCTAACACAAGCCTCCTAATATTATCCCATAACCATAAACATAGCCCTAACCCAATATCTCCAATCCTAACAGTAAACTTAACTTCATCCTGAATAACCATAACCATAATCATGGTATGTTTTCCATGGTAAGCTCATATTTATAATGAAAATGTATTGTGGTATCTCAAAGTTGTTTTGATTTGCATTTCTCAGATGGCTAAAGATGATGAGCACTTTTTCAGGTGCCTCAGCCATTCGTATTTCTTCGGCTGAGAATGCCCTTTTTAGATCTGAACCCCATTTTTTGATTGGGTTATTCAAGGTTTTGGGCTCTAGATTCTTGAGTTCTTTATATATCTTAGAAATCAGTCCTCTGTCACTTGTGGGGTTGGTGAAAATCTTTTCCCATTCTGTAGGCTGTCGTTTTGTCCTATAGACAGTGTCCTTGGCTTTACAGAAGCTTCCTAGCTTTAAGAGGTCCCACTTATTGATTGTTGGTCTTAGTGTCTGTGCCACTGGTGTGATATTTAGGAAGTGGTGGCCTGTGCCAATTTGTAGAAGTATATTTCCCACTTTCTTTTCTATTAAGTTAAATGTGGCTGGGTTTATGTTGAGGTCTCTAATCCACTTGGATTTGAGTTTTGTGCAGGGAAGTGGTCACCTGTGCCAATTAGTAGAAGTATATTTCCCACTTTCTTTTCTATCAAGTTAAATGTGGCTGGGTTTATGTTGAGGTCTCTGATCAACTTGGATTTGAGTTTTATGCAGGGTGATAGGCTCGGATCTATTTGCATTTTTCTACACTCTTCCATCCAGCTATGCCTTCACCATTTGTTAAATATACTATCTTTTTTCCATTGAATGTTTTGGGCCTCTTTGTCAAAGATCAGGTGTTCATAGGTTTTTGGGTTGATGTCTGGATCCTCAATTCTCTATTCCATTGATCCACAACTCTGTTCTTATGCCAGTAACAGGCTGTTTTTATTACTGTAGCTCTATAGTATAATTTGAAGTCAGGGATGGTGATACCTCCTGAGGTTTTTTTGTTGAGTAAAATCGTTTTGGCAATCCTGGCTTTCCTTTTATTCCAAATGAAATTGAGTATTGTTCTTTCAAGGTCCAAAAAATACTGTGTTGTGATGTTGATGGGCAGTGCATTGAATCTGTACATTGCCTTTGGTAGAATTGCCATTTTTACTATGTTAATGCTACCTATCCAGGAACATGGGAGAGCTTTCCATTTTCTGATATCCTCTTGAATTTCTTTCGATTGGCTAAGATAATAGGCACAGATGACAGCCTATGTTGGGGACAATGCAGAACAAGAGGAACATTCCTCCATTGTTGGTGGGAATGTAAAACTGTTCAACCACTTTGGAATGCAATATGGCTGTTTCTCACAAAATTGAGAATCAATCTCCCCAAGGATCCAGCAATACCACTTCTGGGTGTATACCCTAAAGATGCACATTCACACTCCAAATGTATTAGCTCAAATATGTTCATAGCAGCATTATTTGTAATAGCGAGAACTGGGAAACAACCTAGATGTCCCTCAACTGAAGAATGGATTAACAAACTGTGGTACATCTACACAATGGAATACTACTCAGTAGTAAGAAAAAATGATATCCTAAAATTCTCAGGCAAATGGATGGACTTGGAGAATATCCTCCTGAGCGAGGTATCACAAACTCAGAAAGATAAGCAGGGGATGTACTCACTCATTAGTGGTCTCTAAACAAACAAACAAGAAAAAAGCCAAGCATGCCCAAGCTGCAAACCACAACCACTGAACAGCTTGGGATCATAAACACCCTGGACTGACCCTTCGGATCCCACTCTACCTAGAGGAACACCTGACTCACTCTTGGGGCATGGGAGACAAAACTGGATTTGCCAGGAGTGGAGACTGAACTAAGCATTATTGGGTCAGTGGGACCATAGGACAGTCTGCTCCCTGCCCAGGGAAGGGATGGGGAGTTGTGGAGAAGAAAGAATGACCTGATGTGGTGGGAGGGGGAAAGGACCTTGAATAAGGATATACAAGGATAGCAAGTGTGACTTCTTTGTTCATAATAATAATAATTATAAAAAAGTATACAGCAAAAAAATGAAAATCTATTGTGAATTTGCTGTTCATTACTCAAAACAATAGTGAGCATTTACTGTTGGAGCCTAATATTTATAACCCAGCAGACATGGTGTAATTACTATAGTATGTTTTGGCATATAGCATGTCATGCATGGTTCACCTATTCTAGACATGCACACTTGTAACCCAGTACTCATGGTCTATATACTGTGGAAGATTTATTCTAAGAAGGAAACACTCATGTTTATGAAGCTTATGCCAAGAACACAATGAGTAAAGAACTCATTGTGAATGCACTCAAGAGGTGCATGGCTTTATCAAAACACCCATGGGATTTACTTATTATGTGAATCTCGTACCTATAACCCAGGATTTATTGTGACTGTATAGTTTGAGATTCTATACACTAAGCCAGAACCCATGTTATATAGGGTAGGAGGCACTCAACTGTAACCACTCACTCAGAGTGTAATTATTTTCTAGTCTCACATATATAACACATCACTCATGGTGCAGGCTGTGTGGAAGGCTTATATTTTCACACCAGTGATAATAGGGCAGATGCTTTGAGTGGCTCATATGTATAACCCAGCACTCTTGGTGAAAGTACTATGTTGGCAGAATTTTATAATGTAGCACTTTAGGTTCATTTACTTTGGGAGGCTCAAACCTGTATCTTGGACTCATTGTGAATTTACAGTGCTAAATCCAAATGTAAACCATCACTAATGCATGTACTTTGGTAGACTCATACTTTTAACCCACCAGTCATTGTGAATGCACTGTGTGAAATTTAAAACACAAAACCAGTACTTATGTTTTATGAACTCTGAAGTCATAATCCAGAACTCATGGTTTAACTCATGGTACTGTCAGAGAGTCACACAACTAATTCTGCACTCATGATGCATATGCAGTAAAGGAATTATTTTTACAACCTGGAAGTCATTGTGAGTATTCTGTATGCTACTCAAAATATAAATTACTATTTACTATGATAGTCTCATGCCTATAATCCACCTCACATGTTGCCAACAGTGTGCATGCTTACACATTTAAGACAATCATTAATAGTTTATGTATCTGCAGATGCATGCCTGGAATCCAAAATTAATGGTGAATGATTTTTGGGACATTCACACTATTAAGCCAATACTCATGATACATGTACTGTGCAAAAACAATGTTTGTATTCCAGGACTAATTATGAATGTACTCAAAACAGTGGATCAGCAGTCATGCCGCACTTAATATAAAGGCTCCCAATTACAACACAGAAATTATTTTGTATATACTTGGGAGAGGTATGCCTGTAAAGAAATACTCATGTACTTGTAATCCTTGTGCTAGATTTATGGATGTAAACCAGCACTCAATGTAAATTTGAATGCATGTTGCCAAACTGAAATACTGTACTCATTATGCATAAATTGTGTGAGTTTCACACTTATAAACCTGATCTGCAATTAACATGAAAGACTCATGTGTATAACACATCATACATGGCTTAGATACTCTGAAGGCATACATGTAGACCTCAGCATTTATGACTTTGTTCTATAGGAGACCCACATCACTAACCTAACACAGTTGTATAAATATAACTCACCCAGTTATTTCAGCACTACTAGAGCATGTTTTGTGTAAGACTAGTGCCTATAATTAATGGAAGCCTTTAGATAAGAGCTCCAAAGTCTTTCTCTTAAGGTTTACAAGAAAGACACTACTACAGGCTAAAGGCTCTATGGAGATATCAGTGAATATACTCTGTTCTTTTTAGTTTATTGTCTTCATTGACATGATTATTACAACAGTGAAGGAATATGCTTATATACTAATGCAAGAAGTAATTTTTTGGCAATGTAATGTGGGACTTGATATTCTCAGGTCACAAAGAGATGTAATAAGATTCACACTGGGGCAGTAACTGCCAGCTTTCATTTATGGCACAAGCTGAGAGTAATTAGTAGAATGCTTGTTGGGTAAACTAAAGATTAAAGCAACAAAGCAAAGGAAAAATTCTTGTGATACAACTACACTCCTAAACATGGCTAAGTATACGGTTAAAAGTTTATTGATTAGCAAAAAGCCGTGAACAAGGTAAAATCATTTGCTATTTTCATTAGATGCTGCTGCTTTTCTGGTGGGCAGGGATGAGTGTCCTTGGTTTCTTAGTGACCTGCTGTAAGCAATGGAGAAAAACTTGCAGCTTTTGTTCTGCTGTAGCACATTCAATAGGAAGTTGTTAATATGAATATTTAGCTCTAAAGGTTACACTTAGGCTATGGGAAAGAGAGAGGCTAAAGCTCATATTACACAAGAAATGGAACCTGTCACTTCCTAGCAGTTCAGGTCTCTGTTGTGCAGGTTTCCAGAGCAAACTTTGTTTTTACACCTGCAGCAAGGAGTTGGAACATTACCTTTCTGCTATATCATAAACAAATTTTCAGCTAAAATGTTGTGTTAGTAAATTTAGGTGTAATTAAGTATAGGGAATTAAGGGTTTAAAATTAGTGATCTTAACCCTACATCAGTCAGAGGACTGATCTCTAAAATATAGAGAACTCAAGAAATTAGAGGTCAGAAACCAAAGAATCCAGTTAAAAAATGAGGTTCAGAGCTAAATGGGAAATTCTCAACAGAAAAACTCCAGACGGATAAACAAACAAACAAACAAAAAAGACTTAAAGAATTGCCTACCTTCCTTAGCCATCAGAGAAATGCAAATGAACAAGGAAACACTCCTCCATGGATGGAAGAAATGTAAACCTGTATAGCCACTTTGGAAATCAATATGGCAGTTACTCATATAAATGAGAATCAATACACCCAAAGATCCAGCAATACCGCAATTGGGCATATACCCAAAGTATACACATTCTAACATCAAGGGCATCAGCTCAACTATGTTCTTAGCAGCATTATTTATAATAACCAGAACATGGAAACAAACTAGATGCCCCTCAATGAATTATAGATTTAAGAAATGTATATTTACACAATAGAATACTACTCAGCAGTATAATAATATTATAGCATCATGAAAGTTGTAAGCAAATGCATGGATCTGGAGAGTATCATTCTGAGTAAGGTAACATAGACCCAGAAGGATAGACATAGTATATATTCACTCATAAGTGGATTTTAGATGTAAAGCAAATAATAACCAGGCTACAATCAACAAACCTTGAGCAGCTAGGTAAAAGGAAGAAGTTGAAAGAGACATCCATGGATCCCCATGGAAAGGAGGAATAAAGAATATCTCCCTGAGTGAATTGAAATCATACATGGGAGGGAGCAGGGGGAGGTGAGTAAAGAACATGAGACAATGGAATGGTTGAGCAAGAGGAGGGAGCAACAGAGAATGAGAGAAAAGAAGTGGATATCTTGATAGAGGGAGCCATTGTAGTGCTAGAGAAATATGCAAGAACTCAAAAGATGAGACCTGCTAGTACTCCAAGCAATAGTGGAGAGGGTGCCTACACTGGCCTTTCCCCCATTATCAAATGTATGACTACCATAATTTTCATTATAGAACTTTCATTCAGCAATTACAGTAGGCAGATGCAGAGATCTTTAGCTAAACATCGGGTTGAGCTACTGGTCCAGCTGAAGAGGAGGAGGAGGGATTACATGAGCAAAGGAATCAGGATCATGATGAGGAGACTCACAGAATAGGCTTCCACATGCTATTGGGAGTTCACAGTTGCTAAAATGACAGCTAAGGAACATTGATGGAATGGATCTAAACCCTTTAAACGTAGATGACAGTAAAAAGGTATGGACAGTTTGTGGAGCCTCTTGCATTTGGATCAGAGTTTATTCCTGGTGCGTTAACTAGCTCTTCAGAGTCCATACCCTGCAGGGGAACACCTATCTAGCCTTGATGTTTGCAGGAGGGACTTGGTCCTATTGCAAATCAATATGCCAGACTTAATTGACTCACTTTGGGATTTCTTGCCCTCTCTGAGGAATGGATGGTGGATTTGGGTGAGGAGAAGGTGGAGAGAACTGGAAAAAGGGGAGGGTGTTGGACCAGGCATGGGTATGGAAAAACATTTTCAAAATAAAAAATTAATAAAAATAAGATTAATAGTATTAGCTCAGGTTAGTTTTCTTATGTGTAGAGGAGTTAAGCTTAGAACATACCAGGGCTTGATCTATCTATAGTTGTCCTTAGATAGCTTTGAAATGTCTTAAACACTTTATATGAGGACTAACTCTGTTCAGGTGTCTACTAATAAAGATAATTTCAGGCAGGCAGACTCTGAGTCTGCTCTGGGTAAAGAAACAAAGAACCAATTCATGAGAAAAAAAATCTTGTCTGTGTGACTGTTTTCACACATTGCTAGGGGAAGTTATTCATATGCCCCAGATGTGTGGGGGAAATTGTGTCCAATAAATGATCAATCACACTGATAGAAGTTCCTGGGAAATTAATTCCAAAGTAATCACAAGTGGAAAAGCTACAATTACATATAAGAGATTTACTGCAGAAAACAGCTAATGCATTCAAAGGCAGTAGTGCCAAAATGCCTAAAATGTTGGTTTACCTCCACTAGAACCTTTGATTCTAATAGGTCAGTTGAATTCCTACTACACATTTCCATAGATTCCAGCACATATTCCAGCAGACATTGTGAATGTACCAGAAAGAGTCAATCTTGTAACAGATAATTCATCACCATCTGGGTATTGTACAAGACTATACCTAAAACACAGCACTTATATTTAATGTGCTTGATAGATGTAAGACTGTCTGGAGCATGCACCTTCTGTTACTTACTGTGTGAGTCTCCTATCTAAGATTCAATATTTATTCTGAATATGGAATTCAAAAAAAACCAATCAGTTAGCCTCCATTCATGAAGAAAGTAGTATCTCCATACCATACTGTCATTTATGCCTATAACAAAACACTGATATTTAAAGTACTAGAATTAATAGACTCATGGATTTGGATTGTATTTGCCTCATACAACTAAGTCATCACTAATAATGCATATGCTGTGAGAAGTTCTTGAGAAGCCTAGCACTAAACCTAGCCCTATTTTATCCCTAAAACTAACACTGTATCTAACCCTAGCCCTTCCTATTCCTAGTTTAACATTTTGTCAGAACTCAAGACTGTCTAATGCTAACCCTAATTATAACCCAATCATCTTAACCCTAACAAAAACAATAAATTTAAACCTGTTTAACACTTAACACAACCATAACCTAAACCCCTCATCCCAAACCTAATGCTAACCTTAATCATAGCCTTAATTCCATAACCCAGACACAGATATTGTCCAACCATAATCCTAACTGTATCCAAAGGAATCAGTATACATGTTCTCAAAATGGCCCATGCTTATAATGCAGAACTCTGAGAATTCATGTGTTCAACTAAACAATAAGCCAGCACTTATGCCTATAACTCAGCACTTATGGTATAATGATTGTGAGTTTCTCATGCATATAATACATTCAGTGTAATTCATGTATTCTGGAGAAAAATAATTTGTAACCCAGAAATCATGGTCTATATACTGTGGGAGACTCTCACTACTAACCAATCAAACTTTTGTGAATATACCATTTGAGTTTCCAAAATATAAGCCAGCAATCATGGTGCATGTAGTATAGGAGGCTCATGCCTTTAACCCAATATTCATTTTAAGCATTCAGCACATATTTTCAAACATCCAACACTCATGATCCATGTACAGTGAGAAGCTCATTCATAACACCTAACACTCACTGTGAATGTATCTGGGACATGTGGCTATATTAAAGCATGCATATACTTGTACTTACTGTGCAAGTCTCATGTCTGTAATTTGGGAAAAAATTGTGAATGAATATTCAGTGCTAGATTCCTAACAGAAAGTCAACACTCAAGGTAAATGTATTATGGTTGGCTCAAGCTTATGAATCAGATCTCATGGGATAATTATTGTAGAGGAGCCATGTATATAACACATCACTCCTAGTGCAAGTACTCTGGACACTTAAGCCTGGAATTCAGAACCAATAATTAATTTACTGGGGGCACTCACACTAGTAACCCAGCATACTACCCTAACTGTACAGTGTGAGTTTTCAAGCAGTAAGCCAGCATTCATGTTGCACATACTGTGGAAGGCTCACAGCTATCCTGGGGACTCAGAGTGTAATTACTGTGCAGTCTCATACATATATAGCACAACACCCATTGTGCATGCTGTGTTGGATCTTACACTTTTATTCTAGTGCTTAGAGGGCATGCATTGTGGAAGGCCTATAACCCAGCACTCATAAGGTATGTACTATGTTAATGTTCTCTTGTAATGCAGTATTCCTAGTTCATTTAGTTTGGGAGGCTCATGCCTGTAACCCAGCACTCATCTGAATGTCCTGTACAATTAAAAATACTAAGTCAGTACTCAATTTGCATATATTTTAAAATTGCATGCCTGTAATCCAGC
Source organism: Sigmodon hispidus (assembly GCA_004025045.1). NCBI lineage: Eukaryota > Metazoa > Chordata > Mammalia > Rodentia > Cricetidae > Sigmodon > Sigmodon hispidus. The sequence continues at coordinate 126,564 of PVIH01003127.1, forward strand.
ACATATGGCTTAAGTACTATCAAAAAGACTCATGCAACGAACCTTGCATTCAGGGTACACGTACTGGGCTATATTCCAAGCAGTATGTAAGGCCCATGTACTGTGGGAGTCTTGATTTTGTAACTAAGCATTCATGATACAATAAATCATCACTCATAAAGCATGAAATGTAGGAAGTAATATGTTTATAACAGTGCTCATATTGCATACTGCAGGCTCATGACTGTAACAAGCACTCATTGTACATGTAATCTTAAAATACAAACATGTAATATTGCAACCTTAATTCATGTATTTTAGAAGGCTCACATCAGTGCCCATCAATCACTGTGAATGTACTGTGTAGGATTTAAATAAGTAACCTAAGACTCAAAATTTACATACTGTTGGAAGTTTAAGTATTCACTGTGATTTATTTTGCATGACACAAAATAATAAGGCAATATTTACTGTGGGAATCTCATGATTATAACCTAGCACTCCTGGTGCAGTTACTGTTGGTAGGTCTGGCATATCAGACAGCAATTTTGATGCATGGCTTATAGTTATAAACCAGGACTCACTGTGAATGCACTCAGAACTTACAAATTCATAACAGAGCACTCACGTGCTGGTACATACTTGTATGAGGCTCATACCTTAAATGCAGCACTCATTGTAAAAATACAGTTCAAGATTCCAAAAATAAGCTAGGAGTAAGGGTTCATTTCCTGTGGGAAGCTCACATCTCTAACACATCACTCTTGGAATGGATACTCTGGAGACCCATGCCTAGAATTCAGGACTTGTTTATCTGCTGTAGGATAATCGCACCACTAATCCACCATTTTTGTGTGAATGTATTATGATTAATTAAAACCAGTAAGACAAAACTCATGATGCTTGTATTGTTGGTAGTTCAGGCTTATATATAACCCTGCATTCACTATAATGTACAGTGCTATATTACAAACAGTAATCAAAAACTCATATATATCGGCAGGCTTACGCATTTAACTCATCATGCATGATTCACACATTTGAGAAATACATGTTTTTAAACACTGTGGTAGACTTATACTACTAAGTTAGCATTACTGTGCATATACTAGGGAAGCCTTAAGTTTATTACTTAGCATCCATTAAAAATGTACCTGGGAGACATAAGCCTGTAATAGAACACTCATGTGTTTACACTTTCTGTATGAGGCTCCATGCTTATAACCCAGAACCCATTGTGAATGAACAGTGCTAGACTACTAAGACTAATCCAGAACTCATATAGTATGGACTGTGGAAAGCTTGTGTTTATTAATGAGTATTCACTGCAAATGTTCTGTGGATGACTCCAAAGAATAAGGTAACACTCATGTTGTATGGAGTGTGGGAAGCCCTTATCACATAAACTTTATCACTTATGGTAAATATATTCTAGAAATTTATACATCTTAAACAAGCACTCATGATTTATATACTGATAGATTCACATTATACACATCACACCTAATGTGTTTGTGTAGACTGTTGTGTTTATAATCTAACACTCAATATAAAAGTGCTGTGCACTACTCAAAATGGCAATTAAGTACCAAGCATGAATTTTATTTGAGATACTGAAGCATAAATCTCAGAAGTATTGAAATGTGCATTGTCTAAGGCTCAGGCCTGCATCACAGTGATGATGAGATCACTGTTGCGAACCTGCAACAATGGCTTGTATTTACTGTGCCTATAATCCAGGACCCATAGTGGATGAACCTGGAAGATGTAATCCTGAAATAGAAAACTGGTCTCTTTTTACATACTGGTGATGCTAGAGCATATATCTCACAACTCACTGTTGGATGTGTCTGGGGCAGTCATTTTTATAATGGAGCACAAATGTATTTGTTCATACTGTGAGAGGCTGGTACATATAAACCAGCACTCATTTTGAATGTACAATACTATGGAAACCTCACTATAACCCAGTATTTATTGTAGCTGTACTATGAAATATCCACAATGGTAAACTAATATTTATAACTTATGTACTGTCAATAGCTTATACAACAAACCTGCTCCCCTGCTACATATAGTGTGCTATATTCATATTCATAACCAAGCACTAAAAACAAAACTGTACATGACTTGAAACAAAAGTCAGAATGCTTGGTGTTCTTCATGTGGAAAGATCATATGTTTAAACCAGCACTTATGGAACATATATTGGATCATGCTCATGCCCATAATCCAGAAATCACTGTGAATGAACTGTAGAAATGCACATATTTCAAGTGGCACTGATATGCTTGTATTTACAATACAAGTCTCTTGCTTATAATCCTATGGTGAGTTGATGTGTATATACAGAAGATACAAGTCAGTAATGGGGAACTCATCAGATCATACCTACTATGTGAATCTCATGTTTATGACCCAGCACTTTTTGCTAACATTCTCAGGAAATGTAAGCCTATAACAAAGAATTAATATGCTTGAATACACAGTACACAATTCATACCTATAACCCAGAACTCATTGTGAATGTACTCAAGAGACAGACATATTTGAGGAACAGTAATGTTCTTTTCTGCACCCTGTTTGGCTCATTCCTGTTCCTCAACATTGACTCAAAGTGATTAAATAAACTTGGAAAAAGCCTGCCTTTTACAGAGTGACCATGTGCTTGCACTTACTGTGTGAGGCTGTTGCCTTTAAATTGCACTCATTTTGAATGCACTTGGGAGGCACAAGCCTATAGCAGATAACTCATTTGCTTGAACATATTGTTACTGGTTCTTGTCTATAATCAAGATCTCATTGTAAATATACAAAGGAGACATGATCATTTTAAAGAGTATTGCTTTGCTTGTATATCCTGTGCCAAACTTGTACCTATATCCTAGGTCTGCTTTATTTTCAACATTCTCAGATTACACATACCAGTAATGTAGAATATATATGCTTAAACATCTTATGTGAGGACCATGCCTATAACCCAAACACATTATGGATGTACTCCGGAGATGCAAGTAATGGGAAAATTATCTGCTTGTATGTACTTTGGGGGGTTCCTATGTATAAGTCATCACTCTTCTAAATCTACAGTCAGTGCTAGAAACTAAAAAAGAAGTTAGAGCTAATTATTCGTGTACTTTTGGAGGCTCGTGCTTATAATACATCACTTATTGGGCATGTATATTGGAATCCTCCTTTTGTAAGCCAGCACTCATGGTTTATGTACAGTGGGTAGTTCACACTACTAATATATTACTCTTAGAGATTAGACTATAAAAGGCTCACGTTTAAAATTCAGTCTTCTAAGTAATCGTTTTATATGAGATTAGAATAAATAAGTCAACTCTCCTGGTGAATTTCATATGGAACCTCCTGCCCTTGCTGGGGAGGAGATAAAGTGACGGGGAAAACAGAGAGTAACTGGAAGGGGCGGGAAGGGGAAGGGAGTTTGAACAAGGTTATACATGGATTAAAAATATGACTTTATTCGTAATAAAAAAAATTATTAAAAGTAAAGCTTATATGTATGAATCATGTAGTATGTGAATCCTCATTCTTTTAGCAGCAGACATTATAAATAAACTTGGGATATGCAATCAAGTAAAGAAGAACTCATCTATTTGGGCATACTATGGGTGTCCCCTGCCTATAAATCATAACTCAAAGTGAATTCCATGGGAGATACAAAACTTTTAAGAGATACTATTATGGTTGTATGTACCATACTAGGCTCATGCCCATATCCCAACACTGACTCATTATAAATATATTCAGGAAATGAATGTGTTTTATGAAGTACTTGTATATCACACTTACTGTGAGATGCTTGAGCCTACAAATGAACACTCCTGAATGTATAGCACTACATACCAAACAGTAAAGTAACACTGATTTGCATGTATTGTGGGAGTCTCATGTTTATAATACATTACTCATTGTGTATGTATTCTAAATACAGATGCTTGGAACACAGCATTTATGGTTCATGTACTATGTGAGATTCATACAACTATCACCTGACTTCTGGTATATATCCTGTGCAAGTCTCAGGTTTAAAACCTATTATCCATTGTAAATATCTGGCAAAGAGCTCATAGTACATTTTATTTGGAAAAATCACCTGTATATTTTAGAACTGTTAGAACTTGTGTTGTGTGAGGCTCCTGACTATAAACTATCACTCACTGGGAATGTACTCTAGAGATGCAACCTTGTAATGGGGAGTTTATCTGCGTACTGTAAAGAGTTGTGCTTATAAACAAGCCCTTAGTGTTAATGTACTTAGGAAATGCATGCCTTTTAATGAGTGCTCATGTTCTTGTCCTTAAAATGCCAAGTTCATGACTCTTACCCAGAACTCCTTGTGCATTTTCTGTACAAGATTCTAATAAGTATGCAAGCACTGCTGGTGCATGTACTGTAAGAGATTAACATCATTAATATATCATTCAACTTATTGTGCACATATTTGGAGATGAATTTTTGCAATCCAGCACTCATGGTACATGAGCCATGCAAATTTCATATATACAACCCAGCATTCTATATGAATGTACTTTGTTACACTAAAAATACAATAAAAAATTCAGTTGCATTTAATTTTAGAGGCTAAATCATATAACCCATTTTGGAGCATGAATTGTGTGAAACTCATACATATAACCCATCTCTCACTATGTATGTATTCAGGAGATGCAATTCCTTAACAGAGACCTCATCTGCTTTTATGTATTGTGCAAGCCTTGTACCTATAAACCCTCAGTAAGTTTGAATTCATTTCAGAGGTTAAAAACATCGGTAACAGATAACTCATTTGCTTAAAAATACTGTGAAAGGCTCCTGTCAATTATCCAAAGTCACTGTGAATATACCTGTGAAACACAACACTGTAATGGACAAATCATCTGTTTAAACAAACTGTGTGAAACTCATGCCTATAATCTAGTACTCTTTCTGTGCTACAATGCTAGATACCAATTAGTAAGTTAGTGCTAAGTTTATGTACTATGGGCATCTCAAGACTATAACACATCACTATTGTGCATATATACTGGAGTCCCACCCTTGTAAACCAGGACTCATGGTTTATGTTTTATGGGAGTTGCACATTACTAACTTATCATTTCTAATACATAGTGCATTGTAGCACAAATTCTATTTGTTATTAAATGAAAACCAGATATGTCTTCTCATTGCTTCTACAGAATAAATCTCTGTCTTCCGATGCCTGCTTTAAATACCTCCTTTGCCCAGTTTTTTCACTTCTGAGTTCAACTCTGCATCATATTCCAGAGTTAAGATTAAAGGTGGGAGCTACTACTCTTTGGTAGTTAGTCCCTGAACTCACAAAAATCACAGAAAGATCTCTATATCTGGAGTTATGGGATTAAAAGTCTAGGTCACCAGTCCCAGTCTTTCTCCATGCAAGGATTAAAGGCATGAGTTACCACTCTCTGACCCTCTTGGCTACACTGTGGGTGGATCTGTTATCTGATATTCCAGACTGGTTTTATTAAATATATAATGTATTACCACAGTGCATGTCCTATGCAAGATTCATATTATAACCCAGGACTGGTTGTGAATATACTGCAAAGACTCAAAACAGTAAGCAAGCAATCATAGCACATTTCTTTTAAGAGGTTAATCTGTATATCTCAGCACTATTGGATTATGTATTGTGTGAAGCTCAGGACTATAAACCAGTACTTATTTTAAAATATCCAGGGATCCAAGTGTGTAACAGAGAAATACTCTGTTTTATGTACTATGTGTCATTCTTGTTATGCCCAGCACTTGTGTGAATGTATTTGTAAGGCACAATCATGTAAAGAAGAACTTATACACTGTTGCATCCTTTTTCTGCGAAGATGATCTCACTTTTACCCACCAATCATTGTGCATACACTAGGGAGAATCAATGCTTTAAAGGAGAACTTATAATCTTACGGGTACATCAAGATTAGTCCAAGAACCCAAAACTAATTTTGAAATTACTCAGATGAGACAAGCCTATAACAAAGAACTCATCTGCTTAAATTCATTGTGCCAGTTTTCTCCCTATAACTCAGAACTCATTGTGAATGTACACAGGAGACAAGAGCCTGTAATGCAAAATTTATAAGCTTTCAAGTGCTGTGCATCACTCTTGCTTATAACACAGAATTCACTGTGAATACAGAAGGGATAGTTAGGCTTTTAGGTAACAGTAGTATGCTTTGACATGCTATGCTTAGTCAGTGACTCACTGTGAATGAACTAGGGAAAAGGCTTATGGGGATATACTGTGCTTGAACTTAAAGTGTTAGGTTCATGCCTGTAGAAGTAAGGACATTTTCTGAATGTATAGTGCTAGATATCAAAAAGTAAGGTAACACAGAATTTGCATGTACTATGGGAGGCTTATGCCTGTAACATCACTCATTGTTCAGATATTCTGAGTCATTGTGAATGAACTCAGGAAACAAACCAGCTTTTTGCAGGATTCTCTTCTGCTTGGCCTTAAACTGTTAGGCTCTGCCTATAAGCAAACATGTCTTCTTTATGTACATTAGTAGATACTGAACAATAAACTAGCACAAATTTGCATGAACTCTTGGATGTTCATGTCTATAACATTATCTATTGTGTATACATTTTGGAGACCAATACTTGTAACACAGAATTTGTGATATATATATTTTTGGAAAATCACTACTAACACATCACTACTAGTGTTTTTGCTATGCAAGATTATAACCCAGTATTGATTGTGAATGTTCTGTTTGAGACTCAAAACAGCCAGCTCTCCTCATGCATTTTATGTGGTAGGATCATATATCTAAACTAGCAAGCACTCTCATAGCAAGTATGATGTGATTCTCATGCATATATCCAACATGTATTGTGAATGAACTTCGGAGAAAGTTCATTTTTGTGGAGAAATCATGTGCTTGTGGGTACTGTGTAATGCTGGTTTTATAACCCCAACATTCAGGTTTAAGGTACTCAAGAGATATAAGTCTGTAATAGAGAACTCATCTACATTTGAACAGCCTATGTAAGATTCCTGCTCATAACCCAAAATTAGTATGAAAGTAGTGGTGAGTCGTAAGCCTGTTAAGGACTAACCATGTGTCTTGATGACTGACCAAGGTCCCTTCCATCTGCAACTTCTCTTCCCTAAGCTTCTTAAATAAACTCTAGTGTGGATTTCTAGTAGTGGGGTTTATTCCCTGAGTGCGTTAACAACATTTCCACCTGTAATTAAGAAATAAATTTCTTACAGGAGTGCCCTTTACTTGGGGGTCTTATTTTATTACAGATGTAATCAAATTGTCAACCAAAATAATCATTACAGGTGGGCTCATGGATGCAAATCAGCATTCATGGTGCATGTACTATGAGAGGATGGCAATTATAATTGTAACACTCATGGAACATGTGCTCTAGTAGGTTTCTGATGATTATTCAGTAGTCATTGTGAATATATTGTATTTTAATCAAAAGAGTAAAGAAGCACCTATGAGTATGAACTTTTGAAACTTATGCCTTAATCACTTTTAATGGTGCAGGGAATCCGGAGATCCATGCATCATTATGAAGATACTTTGAAAGTCTCTAAACAGTAATTCAGTACTAATGATATATGCATTTTGTGAGGTACAAGCCTGTTACTCAGCAATTATTGTGCATGTACTCTGGAGAAGCAGTCCTATAATGTAGCTCTCATGGTGGATATTCCTTGGAAAGTTTATGCCTATAACTCAGCACTCATTGAAAATGTACTATTAGGGATGCAAAGCTATTAGTCAGATATCATGGTATGTGAACAGAGGGAACCTTATGCCTATATACTAGGATTCATTAGTTATGTTTTATACTTATAACTTTAACCAGAAGTCATCGTACAAGGGATATGGGAGAATGGTTCCTCTAATCATAGCGCTTATGGTGCATGCACTATGATAAGCACATGCTTATTAGCCAGAATTTATTAAAATGTACTTTTTGAGAAACAAAACAATAAGCCAGTACTTGTGATGCATGTACTATGGTGGATTATATTTGTAACCCAGAATTCATGAAATGTACTTTTCAGGACCAGAACAGAGAGTCAGCACTTGCAGTGTACATACTATGGCAAGCTCACACCTATATACCAGCATCTTTGAAATATGCTGTATAATAATGAAAACAATAAATCACCCTCCTGGTATATATACTATGTGAAAATCAATTCTATAACTCAGCACTCATTACACATAGACCTCATGCTTATTGTCCTTGATTCACTGTAAATGCACTATATGAGACAGTAAGCCAGCACTTGTTGTGCATGTACTGTGGAAGACTCATTCATATAATCCCTGATTCATGGTGGATGTTCTATAGTGGACATGGCTGTAAGCAACTATCATAGTGTATCATAGTATATATGAGTAAAATTCTTTAAAATATATTTCTTCATATATTTTTAAGAGTATAAATATCCTTCTGTTAGATATAATTGTGTGTGTGTGAGAGAGAGTGTGTTTGGGGGAGAGTGGAATGTCAGGTGTCTTTGTGCCATATCACTCTACTCAATGCAAGACCTTTCACAATTATCTCATGAAAATTAATATCTTACTTTGACTCCAGTGATCTTTATGTCTCTGTGGCTCTGTGTTTAGATTACAGCCATGCATGTCCATATATAGCTTTTATGTGAGTGCTGAGTATTTGAACTTATATCCCATTGCTTGAAAGGCAGGTACTCTCATTCATTGAGCTTATCTAAGCCCATATAATACAAATTTAAAGCAACATTAGGGTATTAGTTCTTAGTAAATTATTTTTCTATAATAAATATTATTTCTGTCATATTAAAGAAATTATTTTTTAAAGAAAAGTTTAGTTTGCTTTGCACTGAATTATTGTGTTGAAACATGGCCCATGAATGAAGCAGTGGGAGGAGATGTCTGAGAGCTTGTGAGAAAACTCTTAAAAAGACAGGCTTGTAATCTCTGGTTCTCCATAACATTAGTCCATTCTTGGAATGTGCTTTCCTGTCCTTCCAAAGTCAAGGATTAGATTTTTGTTACAAATTATCCATAATCTTACTCATTATTATTCAAAACATTGTTTCTAAGCATGTAGTCTTCATAACTGTACATAGCCTAAACTAATATTGATCTTGCCCTTGTGACCATATACACCTTGAACTCATTAACTTTGCTTATATGACCTAGCTTAACCCACAGAATGCCCCCCAAAATATAAATTGTGTGATTTCATGAATAAATTTGAATGTTGCATGAGAATTTATTCAGCCTCAGGTTTAAGCTCTGCTCTCTCAGGTTCACACTTCCAAATAGAGGAGCAATATCCTTATTCAACAAGAAGTCACTGGAACTAGATTTAGTTTGAAAGGCATATAAAAATATACTAAACAAAGGAAATGGATGTTATGATCTTGGAAAACAGACGATAATACAATCTATATTTTTGCATAAGTCAGTCTGTGATGACTTGATTAACACAGAATAAACCAAATTATCTTTATATATCTATAAAATTTAAAACTTTGTTATAAGTAGTGCCACCATTAAGACACAATGTAGCAAGCCTACAACCATGCTTCTCTCTGATATATTTATCTATTGTGAGATTTAGCAAAGTGTAAATGATGGTAATTTTTTTTGGTTCACATAATATGAACCTTTTCTTGCTCACAAAATCATTTTTGTGATTTTAATAAGAGTTAGCCTCTGAGTTGAATCTATGTGTAATACTGTTCACATAATGTGATCCTTAACACAAATTCAAATGGTAGAGCAATGGACTCAATAGGTAAGACTTGTACATTTCTGAGGAGAAACACCTGCATCTGTGGGGGAAGTGAGTGCTCATTACTTTCCTTATGGAAACCAAGGGTATATGAATACACATGTCACAGAATTTCTTTGAAACAAAAATCACTATTGGGGAATGCAAGGAAGTAACTTCACATTACCAAGTTAAAACTATTCATGCAGAGTTATGGTCAATCTCCCTTTTGCTATTATCACTTGCACAATGAGAAAACTGTTATGTTAAAAGCCAACTTTAGATTTTTCCCTTTTTGTAAATCAGCATTGGTCATTTTCTTAATCATACTTTTTCAGTACTTTTGTCTTTAAAGAACAACAAAATTTAGGGCTCTGAGGAAGAAATGACAAAATATCAAAGGAAAATATTATGGTAACTAAAACTGTTAGATATATCTGAGGATCTCTGAATTTTCTTGAAAGTCAATGTCTTGATTGAGTAACATTAAACATAAATTCTTCCCAGCAAAGATAATCTACCATCACAGCTTATTAGAGTCAACAGGGGCAATTTACTGTTTTGCTTTGTTTCTCAATGATCTCTGGAATTATCTGACTTAGGGACTTGACTCATCCTAGGGTATTATTCTACAAGTGAAGTACAAAATCAATAGAGAGTTTAAAATGTATTAACATCTAGGGTATACCCTAGACTAACTATTAAAGTGAGAATCTTTCATTTTAGGAATAAGACCTACTAAGGTGTTAGTATTTTGTAAAATTCTCTAGGTAATTCCTATGTACTAGGAAATTCTAGAGAAAGAGAGCTTCAGTTTTAGAAAAATTGGTCCCTCTACATATGAAAATAATTTAAGGGCTATCTCCCATACATCTGGTTATGTTCTCATCAGTGCTCACACAACAACTAGAGAAACATTGTCAATCTCAGAGCACTCTATCTTAGCTTATGTTTTAGAATAGAAAGAGCCAACTCACTGCATTTGTCTAGCCTCAGATAAGTAGTCATTTAAACTAAAAATGAGAAAGAAATAAGATAAAAGAATAACAAAAAGGAAAAAGGCATATCTATTTGCCTCCTGAGCCCATTTTTTTATAAAACGGAGTATTAAGCATAAACTTTACTTAGCTTTATAACTCTAATTATTTTTAACTTTATTATATGGTCTAGAAAATAGTAATCCTTCACAAAGAATAATATTAATAAAAAAGTACTTATACTAAATTTTGGATTTATATGGACTGCACCCATGGTCTCACTTCTGTTTCTTTCTACTTAGGAAGGGGTAAGTGAACCTATGCATTGTTTTTGCAAATTTCATCAGAAATCCCTAGTCCATTTATACACTTTTGAGAGTCTAAACTACCTCTCACTTCCCTCAAGGAGTATTCCACTCAAGTGCATTTCATAATGACCCCACATCACAGCCTTGAAATCTCTAATTTCATCTTAGTATTTTTTTTGGAAATGCTTAATACAGCTAGCCAGCTGGCCATGCTCTTTTCTTTGAAGCCCTTTGCTTTATAAGTACTACATTCTTTTGTCTTTTCTCTTAAGCCAGCAGCCATGTCTCTTTTTCTGACTCTTCTTATCTAACCAAGCTGGCAATGATGGACCTGAGCAGGGTTTGCTATTATGTCCTTGTGAGTATCCCCCCCAATCACCCTGCGCTTTCTACCCTGATAGAACTTTTAAATTTAACTTAATACTCTCAAACTGCCACACACCAAAAGGTAATTGTGATCATAGGAACACTGGGAAGTCTCAAAATCTGTCTGTCTTCAACTTCAAATCTTGGGAGTCCATTTTTTTAATGTGCATTGGTGGTTTGCTTGTATATATGTCTGTGTAAAGGTCTTGCATCCTCTAGAAGTGAAGTGAGAGTTGTGAGCTGCCATGTGGGTGCTGGGAACAGAAACTGGGTCCTCTGAAAGAGTCATCAGTGCTCTTAACCACTGAGCTATCTCTCTAGTTTTCATGAAAAATCAAAGGGAAGTATTTTGAATTCTTAGTTGTTTTTTTTTTTTTGGTGTTTTGTTCTTGCTGTTTTTTGGTAGCATCTTAGTTTATACCTGTCTGAACTTGCCATATAGCATAGATTAGCTTCAGACTGATATGCCTCCTGCCTCCGTGCCTCCTGTGCAGAAATTTTGGTTCAGAAAGAGTAATATTTTGAAATAAAATATTCTAGACCAGAGAGTTATATTACATTTTATAACACAACAGCTTCTTAAGCCTTTGGTGAAAGCTACAATACATGAACAATCTACTTTCTGTCTTTTACTATTATTTATTCATTTACTCAAAAATATTTTTCTATGTGGTATCTATGTACTGGTCAGAGGTAAAGTAGCAAACTAAATTGAAGGCATGAGTGGTGTGTGTGTGTGTGTGTGTGTGTGTGTGTGTGTGTGTGTGTGTGTGTGTGTGTGTGTGTGTCTGTGTGTGTGGTGTGTGTATAAGTGTGGTATGCACATTGATGAGGTAACTTAACAAATGCTATAATCAGATATAAAAGGATTTGGTTCTGTCTAGAGTATAACGGTAGCAAAACCCTTAATCATTGATATGTGGTTTATAACTTTCTATCTTAATAGCATTTCTTCTCTACTTTTAACCCCCAAGACTTTCCTTTATGTTTTCACTTGGAAATCTCCCACTGACCCTGGCTTGTTAACATTATCATTTGGATTCCACACTAAAGGTACTTTTTTTTCAGGTAGCCTCACCCAAGTTTGCTGATACCCTATTTCACCTATAGGGTTTCATTAATTGCTCTTTAGCTTCCTGTATTACTTGGTTTGCTTCTTAAGGATAGAGTAAATAAATTTTATTGACTTTGGGATTTTTTTTTCTGTGTAGGTATTTTCTCGAGAGTAGAACCCAATTATCCCTAGCTACTGCCCTGTACCATGACACAGAGAATAAAGTAAGAGTCTCTACAATTTTTTAATGCTTTATATGTGTATGTTTGCATATGTGTCAAAATATATATATGTATGGACACTATCTTTAATGAAAAGCTAAAACTAAGTTCTACATGATTTTTCCTCTGTAAAAGTCAGTTAGTATAATTATGTATGTTATTACAAGTATGATTTTAAAATATTTTAATAAATATCATTTATAAAAATTATAATTTATTATTAAATTATTTAATTATTATTTTTAAATTATTAATATAATTATGAAAGCACTCCAGTGTTTTACATTCTAAACTGGAATTGTTTATTATTTTTGTATGCTTTCATAATATACCACTAGACTTTACACTAGCAAATAATTGGCTCTACATTTCAGAAATTATCATTTAGCATAATATGTTTTGGACCTTCCTTTCACAAGAATGAGTTCATTTGCTAATGTATTATGAACAAAATACTATACCATACTATATCACCTAATTTTGTAAACAACACAAAGCTGGTCGTCAACACTGTCTCTTCTTAGAGGCTTATGATAAATGAACATAAAATATATATAGTATTAGATTCCTGGCTGGCCTTTTTCGCCTAGTATCAAGGTTTGGCACCAAAGATCCGCACTTTCACAGTCCCACAGTGTCACAGAATCACACAAATGCTTACATTAATTTCATGCTGATTGACCTAGGGCCCAGGCATATAATTTGCTAATTCCTTCATCTGAACTCATCCTATCTTGTTTAGCCATGCAGCTTGGTACCTTTTCTCAGAGCAGCATTTCAGCTTCTTACCTCTGTTTCTGATGTCGTTCACTTGTCATGTCTGTGGCAGCTCTCTCTGGTGGCTCTCTGGCATCTGTCTCTGTTCTTCTTGTACTAAGAGTTTTCTTAGCCTGGTAGCCCTGCCCACACTTCCTGCTTGCTTTTTGGCCAATCAGCTTTTATTAAGCCCATAGGCAGTACAAATATTTAAATTATAACATATAATCTCACTACATATATATGTATATATATATGTATCTTCTAGTTTTATCATTCTTATCACTCACACATTTCAGTATTGATGTTCTTCCACTCTGATGTCATTTTTAGTAGTTCAATATTTGATATAAACATAACCCTTTTCTTAATGTATTACTTCATTTTGGATTGGCAGCTCCACAAATGCTACCTCCCAGATCTATGTTAGGTTTAGTTAGTCTGCCTGACCATCTGCCAGTCTATATAAGAATAACTAAATTCTCAAAGAACAGAGATTTTATGGCATTCTCCTGAATAACTTTAAAGTTTGCCAATGTGGGTACCTCACCTCCAGGAACTATGCTATTTTACTTACAACTGGGATATATAGCATGTATGGAAGTGTTTTAGTGAAGACACATATCACATTTCAGTGATTTAAATGTACATCCAAGACTGACAATCAGAGCAATAAGATAAACTAGCCCACTCTGAATGAATTGATATAATATAAAAAATGTTGAATTAACTGATAGTTTTCACAAGCATTGCTCTAAAATGTGCTTTGAGGATCACATGCAACTGCTTTTCAATTGCCTTGATAAAACCATCATGGTGTATAAAATGTATGGGCACATCATAAGTAAGCATATGAGTGCCTTTATCTAAAATAGGTTTATTTGTCCTAATAGGATAAGAGAAATTCTGAGCAGTTTCTCTGTAGGACAGTAATGCTTTATTCTCTCTTTTTCTTATGGCCATAAGTTATGGCACAGGAAAATAAAATGGAGCCCTGGAGAAAATCCATATAAGAAAAATAATAAGTTTTGTTAGTGTAAGCTCGGCTTGTAAAAGCAACAGATTCATTTCTCATCTTGTTTTTTCTGTACTTTTAACATTTCTGATACAAACCATATTGTTTAGTGCAACCAAATATTGACAATTAACTTTTATAATACAATAAACATGTACTTAGTCACTAGTGAGGTTATGTATCACATATATTTGTGTACTTTATTTTTAGAAACTACATATATGTTGGTAAATTTAATCTCTATTATTTACATAAACAAATAGAATAAATAAAATGACAATATATCTTAGGTTACCCAGATAATAAGTGGTAGATATACTTTTGGTCTTTTAATCTGTACTGTTGATAACAGTACTTTATAGAATGACTAGGATGTATTCCAACACTATACAGGTAATATGGAAGATCTGCAACCAAACAAATGTTCCAAGTAACATTTCTGCAGTAAGAAACATTCTTATGATGCTGAGATTTCTATGTTCTTTTATCTTCTTCCAAAAGATCATCAGGCTACCAAGGACACCTCTGTCTTGAGAATTAGGACTCATAAAAGAGAAAAACTACATGCCTTAGGGAAGGAACTTTCTTTCTCAAAGTTAGAGATTACAATGTATTTGTTTCCTCAAGCTGACTCAAAAAGAAGAGAAGGGTGAGAAGTCAACTTGACCACCTGAACCAGACCAGGTCAACTGCTTGGATGGTACCATCCTAAACAACTTGTTCACAAACTGTCACATGACAGTGCCTTATCTGGAATGCCAGTTAATACATGGGGTTTCAAGTTCAAGATAAGGAAGCCTGAAGTTTTCTCTCCTAGCATAATGATAACAAAACACTTAGGGATGGGAATATAGTAATTACATCAGGACCAGGTAATGCTCCCTCCTCATTCATCCAACTGAAATGAAATTTCAGTAATTTCTTTTCTTTAAATTGTAATGGCCCTCTAAAAAAAAAACTACTAGTAGTACCGTGTAAACAATAGAAAAGGTTATAATGTATCCTGTAGTGAAAACTTTGAGAAAAATCTCACATGTACTGAACATTGTTGTAACTAGATCTTGTGCCTTTTTCATTATCAGTCAAGAATGAAAACAGTATTTTAAATGTTATGCTTTCCAGCCTTGACAGATGCTCATCTCAGGATAAAATTCTGGAAACAGATAAAATGAGCTATAACAAGTTCTTTGCAGAAGATAAATGAGTATTTTCAGACTCCATGATGAAACTTACTGTAATATATACCCTTGATAGTCAGATTTATTCTGTAAAGACTTTCTTCCACCATTTTCAAAATTCTATTGGCAGTTTTCATTATTCCTATGTTATTACTGCTTACTTGGTATGAAGAAGAAATCATGTTTTACAGCACTATATGAAGTCCCATTGAGAATTAAATTTCTTTTCTTTCTTCCTTATCACTGTGAATTTGAGTCAGATGAAAGAGAGATTTGGAGCTAGGGATTTAGCTGCCCTTATTATCCATGAGAGATGTGCAGGATCCAATAAGAAACAGCTCAACTCCATCTTTACAACAACCATATACCCGCCTCCAAATCTTTGGAGAAAGTACCCTGTGGGACATTGTCATTTGTAAGGGACAGAATTTCAAGGTAGATATTTTTTTTGGGGGGAAAGGAACTGAGTTGTACAAAGATGTCAAAAGTCAGGGGTACATAGTGAATTTCAGGAAAGCTTCAAAAAGAGGCTTTCTGGGTTCCAGTTAAGCTTGAGAATGATGTGAGCTCATGTTTCCCCTTTTATTTTGCTCTTTTCCTTCATCTGTGTACCCATTTGTCACCCTGGAATTCTCTGCCTATTTTTGTTGTGACTTCACAAGCTCACTTTTTGTATGAAATTCTCTTATTATCCCTAGTAAAGTCCTCAGGCTCACTATAAAAGATACAATCTGAGGCTCCAGACTATTGCAGAATGAATGTCTCAACATGTCGCTTCCACATCTCAGCTACCTATCTGCCTGCTCTCTCCTAAGTGATTTAGCTTCCTTATTGCTCACACCTGTCTCTGCCTTGCATGATTCTAGCTTTATTCCTGGACAAATATTTTATCTGTCATCTTGGAGCTTGGCCTCCAGGTCTGTACTGCTCTATACCATACTTAGACTGTGCCAGCTCGCCAGCTCAAAAATACAGCACCATTTGTCATGTTTCTTTCCACTTTGCCACCCCCAGCCCTGTACTGATTTAAAAAGCTTCTAAACTGCCCAGGGCTTTACTATGTTTACCAAATGCTATAAACCTGTCATGCTTCTCCCCAGGTACCTTCCCAGCTATGCTTCAAGCTGCAATGTTTTCCTTGCTTTATCCCTACCCAGTCTGATGGACAGATATGTATTGTTTGCCTTGTTAAGCATAAGTTTTATGTCATGATGCAGGATGTTTATGATGATGGTAAGTGTTCTGATCAATGATAACACTTTGGTGGTTTAATTTTTTATGTTATCAATGCAAACTGCTTACCCTCATAGGAAACAATAGTTTTGTTAATTGTAACAAATTACAATTTTTCATTCCCTAAATATAAGGAAACCGTTTTTATTCTTTTTGCTACCAGAGTAAAACACTGTTAAAATCACATTGATTCTCAGCTGTTGTCCTCAGTATTCTGTTCTTTCCATCTCTAGGTAATTTGTTTGAATTGAGTATTGAGAATATTCTTATCATGGAAAATTTACTAGCAATAAAGAATTAATATTTATTAAGGGGTTATATAAAAACTCACTGATATAATTGAACATTGAGACAATTCTTGGAGAGTTGAACTCTCCCACGATGATTGATTGAATGGATGGTTGCTCCGCCCCGAGAAGGCAGGAACAAACAGAAAGGAAAGTCACTGTCCCTGTGTTTCAGTGGGGTCTGGCCACACCCCATTCAGGCTTCCTGTACTCCTGAGACACACCTCCAAGCTTTGGCAGCTAACACTTGAATCCTACTACATGTCTGCCTTCACCTATGAATCTCACAACTTCAGATTCTGGATACGTTTTGGTTTCTACTCTTTCCTTACTGCCCAGGTAATCCCAGATACTTGAATACATTTTTATAAATGGAATTATTTTATCTATAAAATTATGATAGTAACTACTGGTAGCCTTGCTCTAAACAGGCGCAATGACCTGGGACAGATATGTGAAGTTAAAGTGGGCAAAAGGAAGAAAATGAATCACTTCTTTCAAACATGGGGTCTCAAATATGCTGTTTTGATTTATAGTTTCAATAGTCTGCATAAAGAGACTATCATATTTGTTTCATTAAGTTTCTAATATTAATTAAAATAATTGCCAGTTTGTTCCTCTACCTCACTTCTCTTTTGTCCCCCATTTTCCCACCAAGTAATCATTACCTACTTGATTTACAATTTTAATATTGGAAGCACAAGCAGTAAAGGAAGTTTTGTTTTGTTTTGTTTTGTTTAACAAGGCACACCTGCAGGTAGGACAGTCTGCCCAACTGCCAGCATTTGCAGTTACCATATCATGCAAAATGAGAGTTTTGCTTCTAGTTGTTAATTTTAGTTTTACCTCTAGTCAAATCTAAATTCTCACAATTAAATCATCAACCAAAACTGAATTAATTCACTTTTCATTCTGTGTTATTTTATCTCCTATTGGGGATATACCA
This sequence comes from Sigmodon hispidus, assembly GCA_004025045.1. Classification (NCBI taxonomy): domain Eukaryota; kingdom Metazoa; phylum Chordata; class Mammalia; order Rodentia; family Cricetidae; genus Sigmodon; species Sigmodon hispidus. The sequence goes on from PVIH01003127.1 coordinate 144,670, forward strand.
AGTTTTCTTTTATCATCTTCTAAAAAAAACATAACTCAGAAGCTTATTCTTAATAGTTGGCATCAATTATTTTTTGTTCTCATATTTCTTTTTTCTCAAATTCTTACAATGTTGACTCCTGTAATATTGGCACACCTATCAGAAATGAGGGCATTGTGGATTTCTATGATTCTGCTTCCTTCCCTTCTCCTAGATTATTTAACTCTTGATATCCTTTATCTCTCTCCAAGACTCTCCTGGTTAGAATCAATCTCTAAAGACCAGATATGTAAATTTGTAATCTGAACTATTGTGACTTTCAAACTAGTAACAAGGTACATTGAAAAAGCAATATGCTGTTCTTGAGAACCCTGAATTTAAGGTAACACTTGAAACAACAAAGACTTTAGAAACTGAATCATATCCACTGTGTATTTTTTAACAATATCCCCTCTGGCTCACACAAAGAAGAGTCATCAGGAGGATGTTTTTCTATTGCAATAGCCATTTTGTTCATGGCTCTAGAAAAGGGAAACTAAAGGAAATCTGCAATATGGCTTATATAAGGAAAGTGAGGGGATCAGGTAGTACATATGTTCCTAGAGGCATGCTCAGAATTATGCAGCAAACTTCATTAGTCTTGCCAAAAATGTGTTAAATTTTCCAGGTCCTTGCCAAAAGAAAAACTTGTTTATACTACTTTTAGTCCTTGTCTCCCAAAGAAACCAAATGGCTCCTGACAAGTATCTCCAGAGTTATTCAAGTACAATACACCATATGAGGGTTAATATTTATTAAGGGGAAAGAAAGGACTTACAGATACAAAGAACGATTCTAGGAGATTCCAAACTCCACACAGGAACGTTCTGCTTTCTCCTAGAGAGATCAAAAACCAAACAGGCCATCTGGTCCATGTTCCCAGGCTTGATTCCACCTGGACACACCCCTTCTGGGGTCATTAGGCTATGCTGAGGTCTCTAGAACTTCCCTCTATAATGCTAGCATTCCACTATATCTCCCCATTTTGTCTAAGAAAGCTCTAAATTAAGTATAAGACTATATACTATAGGGATCATCACCAGATAGTGTCTAGAGGGAAAAGCACTAACATAAGTAAGACAACACTACAACTAAGAAACAACAAATACAGGGTGCATCTCAAATGTCTAGAATATAGATAAGAGGTAATATACAAAGATTACTTCAATGCTGTGTATCTAGAATAATAAGAATCCAATAGTGAATGCTCCTTGCTGAGATAAAAATTGATAATAATGTTAATTATTTAGCCTTCAACACCATCAAGACCAGAGAGGGAAAATATAATGCCTGAAGGAGTGTGGTTGGAATGTTCATCTATATGAAGTGAAAATCATTCTGTAAATAAAGGAATTGTTTTGGCCTGTGGTTAACACCATACCAATAAGCAGGAAATCAGAGACAGGTAGAGGAGGGCAGAGTTAAGTCAGTCTTCATCCAGCTGGCAAAGAAGAAGCATGCAGAACACAAGTGAGGTGGACCACGTGGCAGACAGATTAATGGAAATGGGTTGAATTAAGTTGAAAGAGGTAGCTAGCAATGTGCCTGAGACATAGGCCAAACATGGTGAAATTAATATGTGTCTAAGTCACTTTAGGGGATGGTAAGAGGTTGTGGGGAGGTCAGACCTCTGATCCAAATGAGGTCAAAAATCTTCTACAACAGACAAGTAACAGTCTCTATCATTGATATTATTTTAATATCACATTGTACCAAAATTATTTTTCGCTTCACCTGGATCCTGAAACTTCCTAAATGCCTCAGTATACATCTGCCTGAAAAAGACAATTTTTAAGAAGAATTTTTGTCCACACTGATTGCTCATAATATGAAATTTCAATTGTTATGATTTCAATGTAAAATGTTCCTCATAGGCTCATGTGTCTCCAATATGTGGTACCTAGCTATATTGTTTTAGAACTTTGTGGAAGCTTTATTAATACAGGAAATGTTGTGCTTTTTAGAGTAATGGGGCCTGTGTTAATTCTAATACTGTGATGAATCACATGACTACAATGACTTATAAAAGAAACCATTTAATTGGGAGCTTGTTTATAGTTTTAGAAGATTGGTTCATAATAATCATGTCAGGGAGAGAAAGACTGAGCCTGGCATGGGCTTATGTAATCTCAAAGACAACTTTTAGTAACATACCTTCTCCAACAAAGCCATGCCTACTCCAACAATGCCATACTTCTTAGTCCTTCCCTGGGTTTCATTAACTGGAAACCAAAAGTTCAAATATATGAGTCTGTTGGGGCCATTCTCATTAAAACTTCCTCAGAGATTTTTTTCTCTTAATGAGTATACTCCTTGAGGCTCTTGTCCTGCAATTTTAATAACCATCAAAGTTGCTTTGACCCAGTGGCTTCTGGGTTCTTTCATAACAGATTTAAAAATAAAATTTATAGACTACAAAGAGTGAGTTACAGAGAAAAGTTTATTATTTATTTGATGTGGAAACAATAAAAGATAAAAGAGGGAGGTCAGAGCCCCTGCATGATCAGGTGGCTAGAATGGGTGCTTTTTTATTATTAACCATTTTTCCCATTTATATTATATTCTGACCACAGTTTCCCCTGCCTCCTTCCTCTCCTCCCGTTCCCTACCCGCACTCACCCCTGTACTCCCATCTACTCATCCTTTGTCATAAAAATTGGCAGGCCTCCCATGGGTGTCAACAAAGCACAACAGATCAGATTGAGGTTAGACTGAGCTCTTTCTTTTGTAATAACCCTGGGCAAGGCAACTCACCATGAAGACAGGGTGCTTTTAAAAGGACTAATGACAGAAATGGGTGACACACGGAGAAAACATGGCTTGGTAAATCCTGTCAGCCTAAGGTTGTGATTGTTGATGTCCCAGGTACAGTTTCATCCTCATACATAGCTTCCAGGCAAGGGTAAAAGATGACAACAAGTCAGGAAAATAAAATCTGGAATTAGAAGCTTTTGACCTGGCTTAGTTCTAATGTTTGGGCTTGCTTATAGTTTTATTTAGTCTTAAGGAAACACATAAAGGTGTACAGTAATTATAAACTGTTTGATATATGGTTTAGGCTTATTATTTGTTAACTTTTATAGTTTGAAGTTAATATATATTTTATTTATGTTTAGCTATGTGGCTTGGCATTTTTTTAAAGTGTAGTATTTTTCATCTTGTTTGTCTGTATTTTGTTAGCATTTTGTTTTGGTTTTAGAATTTTTCTAGTCTGGCTGTTCTGCCTCTACTTCTTGTCTAGCTACCTGACCAGCTAGCATTTTATTTAAATAATAGGACTGACAAATATTTACAGTGTAGTAGAGCCTCTCCTCTCCTCTCTCTCTGTCTCTGTCTCTCTGTCTCTCTGTCTCTCTGTCTCTCTGTCTCTCTGTCTCTCTCTCTGTCTCTCTCTCTCTCTCTCTCTCTCTCTCTCTCTCCTTAATGAAAGCTGGGTTAAAGGTATGGGTTACCACTACCTGACATTTATATTATGGATCTGTGGGTATCTTTTTGATACTTTAGACTATTTTTATTAAATATATATCACGTCAGACATGTCTTCCAGCATTTAATAATCACTAAGAAAAATGTAAATGTTATATTGTCCCTAAATGATGAAATAGCATTGTTTCTTCCCTTAAATTTAATTACATCATAGAAGGTAAACAACTGTCTGAGGGACCAACCACCCTCAATCAGTAAAGGACATCCACTGTATTCTAGAGAAATAGGAGGAATAATTATCTCTTTAACAAATTAATGTACATTTTTGCCAAAATTTATATCCCTTGAAACAGTCACAGTGGAGCTACCACAAAGACTCTTTTTGGCTTTCCCATGTTTCTGAGTCTAAAGGTGTAACTCTTCCTATTTCTTCTGTTTTATTGTTTTCTTTCTAATGTCAGCCAGAACCTAGGTACACTTCTTTATTTCCTTACTATTTCTCTGAAGCTTCCCTTTCTCCTGTGTGGTTGACATTCATGCCAGCTTAATAGAAATGCCATGAATTCTTTTTTTTCTTTTCTCATCTTACTCGTCCTGAAACTCGCGAAATGTAATGCTTGTCTGCTAAGTGTTTTTTACTTTAACTCTAATAACATTACCCATAAAATTTAAAAAATCTCCATTATTAGATTCAGTTTATTGAGAAGACTAAGGATCCCAAGAACAGAATACAGTTTTCCTGTAATATTTGTCAACCTTGACAGGAAATCAAAATTATCAGTGACATAATTATTAGAATGATGAGCTTCATTGGAAGGAGGAAGTTATTCAGGTAGATCTTGACATTTATAGCCTGACCCATTTTGTCTATCATTTTTATTTTTTCACATATTATATTTTATGTTTGTCCCATCCCTCAAGACTTACCAAATCTTTTCCCACCTCCCTACCCACCCAACTTTGTATTTTATCTCTTTCAAACAAAAAACTAAACTAAACAAAAAATATAAAAATATAACAAATGAAACAGAAGCATACACACAATTACCAAAAAACCCAAACTAACACAAACGATTAAACCATGGAATTCATTTCTTGACTATGCCAGCACCATTTCCTGTTGACATTTTTTGTTTTAATTCTGCCTAGATATGAGGAATCTCAGCCATATGGCCCAATCACTATAGAGATGGCATTCTCCACTGCTTTCTTTACTGTTACCCAAAATAAAATTTTTCTTTGTAAATTTTCCCCAGTAACAGATATGTAATTAATAAAGAATGTTGGTAGCGAAAGTTGAACCATTCTTGTAATAAGAAATATTAATGAATGAGCAACTGTAGAGTAGGTATAAATCCTAGAATACTTAATCCAAGATTCTGTTGTCAGTTTAGGAAAGCATAACACCAGTGAAAATGTGGATAGTAGAAGAATCCTGTATTGTCAGAGAGAAACAAGTATCTGTCCAGAACTGCACATAAGAGTTTAATGCTACACTCTGGCAAAGAAGTTTACTACTTTCCACAGATGTACTGTCAGATGAATAATGTGAGGTCTAGAGTTATGTTCTAAGTTACTATGCTTAGGAAATCCATAAAACAAAAATGTCTCTTACCTGCAAACTCTACTTGCATAAAGTCAGGTAACTTCCTGGAATGCTGGGGACTGTTCATATGAGAGAATGAGCCATGTACTTCCACTTCTATAAACAAGGTTGTTTGTCCAAACTACTGAGGACATACTTTCTCTCACATAGATGCAAAGTATGTAGGCAAGAAGTATGTCAGGACACATGCTTGTCTTAGACTGGACAATGTTGGAAGGGGTAAATTTTGCCTTTATAAGCACTAATGTAATTTCTGTCCATTCTTTGAGAATCCAGGGCATTGACTTGGGCAGTGACCATTTTCCTGGCCAGTGTTTAATGAAACTTGCTTCAAATTTACCTCAAAAATTATGTTAGTTGTTTTCTTCTAAACTGGAGAGATTAACAAAAGAAAGTAGAAAATATAGATATGCAAAATATGGTTTGTTGAGAAAAAAATCTTGATTCCCATTTAAACTGTAGCAAAGTCTGAAGATGATGAAGCAGCTATAACTATCAAATATATCAAGCCTTTAGAGAAAAAATTTATACTTTGAAAAGGGCAAGGAAAAGGTGCCTTGAGGACAAGATCCCACCCACATACTGAGGACTCCAGCAGTTATCAGTTCAAATTACTTTGAAATACTTGTATTTGTAAATTGAGTCTTCTAGGACAAAGAAGCTTCAGACTATCATGCTCTGGAAGGGCTACCTATGGATCACTTTAATTAAATTAGAAGGTGTCCAGAACTAATTGTTCAAATAATTATCCGAATGTTTAACAATATTTGCTGTATCTACATATTGACATAAATAAAGTTTTTATTTATTACTATTAAAAAAAAAAAGAAGGTGTCCAGATTATATTTGCAAATGACTGTAAAACTTGGAGTCACTTTTCCTGGTATGTAGGCCATGGAGGCTATCACAGGGTGCTATGGCCAGTCAACAAACAGCAGGCTTAAGTTTCATTATGGAATTCTGGAATTTACTGTGTGTGCAGTTGTTAAAATGAAGACTAAAGGAGACCTAAGATAGCAGAAATCTGTGGCATCTACTATGGAAAGTTTTGGTTGCTAAGTGGAGCTGACAATGATATAAGAGAAAAACACATGTTCTACATACTAAATGCTGCAGGGGAGGGGCTACCAATCTCATTGGAAGCCAAAAATCAGTACACATGGTGCGATTTTCTCATTTGCTCTGCTGGGTTTATTTATATTTTATTGTAATCTTTATTACTCTCATTTTTTCCTTGGCAGTTATTTACTGGATGTGTGTGTGTGTGTGTGTATGTGTGTGTGTGTGTATGTGTGTGTGTTGATATATTATATAATTAATAAATATAATGTGGAATATCAGAGGGCAGAGCCACAGACAGAAGAAAGCTATCAAGGTCAGGGAGTAATGACCCACATCTTTAGTTCTATAACTCTGAAGGCAGAGATCCATTTTGATCTTGAGTTCAAGGCTTAAGAGATCCAGGCAGTGGTATCACACACCTCTAATCTTAGCTCTAAGAAAGTTGAACCAGAAGGCAGAAGGTGAGATTGCTGCTGCGTGAAGACAGAAAAGAGAGCAGTTCAGGTTTGCCTGGAACTTCCCTTTATGCCTGAGAATGAAGCCTAGCGTCAGGATTCATAGAAAGAGGCCTGAGGAGTTGACTGGGGAAGATGTGGCCATGGTTTGTTTCTCTATTTCTCTGATATTTCAGTTTTTTTCTAATATCTGACTCTGGGTTTTTATTATAATACCAAATAAAATGCATGCAGTGGTGTGTGTGTGTGTGTGTGTGTGTGTGTGTGTGTGTGTGTACGTGCATGTGCACGCGTGCGTGCAGGCACTCACGTGTGTGCACAGGTGTATGTATACTAAAGTCTTTATAATTAATGGATTGTCTTGGGTCTGAGAAGATATTTCATTTTTGAATATTGTTTGGTCCAATGAGATTAGCATTATGACATAGTCATATGCTTCTTAGGAATAGGTGCAAAGTGTTAAGATTTGAATGTGAATTATCCCCACAGGTTGTATGTTAATGCTCTAGATGATTCTGCTGGTTCTGGAGCTAGAGGGAGCTCTAGAACATGAGACTTTCCTTGGGAAGATGGCTTACTGGACAAGAACCTTGAAGTCTATAGCTCAGCTTCGCTTCTTCCTTCGTCTCTTCCTTCTGATCTCTCAAGATGCATGTGCTCATGTTTCCATCCTGTGTCTCTGTCACTTTTCCCACCAATCATAGTGGACTGTTATCTTCAAGCTATGAACCAAAACAAACCCTTCTTTTTTTTTTAATTTTTTTTGATTTATTTATTTATTATGCATACAGTTTTACAGAAGAGGGCGCCAGACCTCATCATAGATGGTTGTGAGCCACCATGTGGTTTTGCTGGGAATTGAACTCAGGACCTCTGGAAGAACAGCCAGTGCTCTTAACCTCTGAGCCATCTCTCCAGCCCCCAAACCCTTCTTTTTCTAACTTGTTTCCTCATAACTCTTATTACAGTTACAAGAAAAGATACTAGTATGGGGCTTCTGGCTCTTTGCTATTGCTCAGATGTCTGCCTGCCCTTTCATGTCACATGCCAATAGTCTGTGCTATTGGCATAAGCCCCCCTTTTCTGAATTTACTATTATTTTTTTATTCACTGACCCTCACTGTCTTGTTTGGTTATAAATCTTACTTATATTCATTGTGGTTTGAGTTTGGCTCAGTCTGTTTCTGATGACTGAATCTCATGGCTTTAAGCATGGCCATTGAATGTTTCTCCTCTTACAGAGTTATAGATTAAATCTCTGTGACTAGAGTTGTTTCATATTCCCTTACTTGTGGTGATATATTGTGTGTTTAATAAAGTTTTCCTGAAAATTAGAGAGACAGAGGAATAAAACACAACCTCTTTTCAGCTAGTCACTTCTTGGAAATCCTTAGACTGAATGCCTTTGAGTCCTCAGCTGAAAAAGTAGAGGGTCACAAGTGAAGGGCTGAAATCTTACCTCCTTTTGCCTTCTTTCTTTCTCTGCATGATCTTACTTCCTAGTTCGACTTTCCTAGTGCTATGACTAAAAGTGTTTCCCAAATACCAGAAATATAGGAATGGGATGCCAAGTGCTGGGATTAAAGTTTGTATGGCACTACTGCTTGCTGTCTCCTTCTGTTTGACTTTGAACTCAGAGATCCAGACTGATCTCAGGAATTAAACTGAGTCACCACTCCATGTCCTTCATGGATAAATCTGTAGGTTGGCTCTGATTTTCAGGCAAACTCAAATCTGTAGGTTGGCTCTGATTTTCAGGCAAACTCTATTAAATATGTAATACACCACCACACTTATGTTTTGCTGTTAATGATACATGTGCAGCATTTTAATGGTGATGATGTTAATTTCTAGTGTTGCTTTGCATCAGAGCTTTTTAATTTTATTGCTTCAACTTACTGATATATATGAATATATTATACACTTTTTATTAAACTCTAAAGCTAATTGAAATCAGTGTTGTCAAAATTATCTAGTTAGGAATACAAAAAATAGAAAGATGAAATCTTGAGTATTTCTGATATAATCTTGTGGTGTTTTATACAAATCACCTGTATTTCTCCTTCAATGTTACTTTTTAAGTCATTTTTTTTAACTTTAAATGATGAGATATATGAAGAAAAGTAAGCAAATATGCATAACACACTAGAAAACAATTGCCATGCCCACCCATCTCCCAATAAAACAAACAAACAAAAAAACCCACCACGTACAGATCTTTTTTCTTCATTCCTCTTGTGATGGCTAGTATTAACTGTCAACTTAATGAAACATAGAGTAATCTAAGAGATAGTCTCCTGCGCATATCTGTGGAAGATAGTCTTGATTACATTAATTGGTGTGGTAAGACCTGATTACATTACATTAATGCAAATTACATTAATGAGGTGGCAAGAGTTCCTAACTGAGATTATAGACTGTCTAGATAGAGCAAAGGAACTGAGCAGCCTATGTGCATTCATAGCTCACAACTGAGAAAACACAGCCATTAGATTGTTCTGGATCTGTCTATACTGAATTTTCTTAATTAGCACTTGGGTACTGGAGATCCAAATACAGATCCTCATAAATTCATAGCATCCTACCAACTGGGTCATTTCCTAGTTCCTCAATCTTATAACATGTTTTAAAATTGATTTTTAGCAAAATGGTTATATAATGTGTGATATATGCAGAAGTTATATTGAAACATAACAAGAAAGAAAATGCACTATTTTTAGGAAAATCTAGACTGATCATGAACAACATATATCACATGTAGTCTCCCTTACATAGAATCTATGTTTTTAAATAATTATATAATACATGAAAGTAGAAGGGATATTATTTGGGTAGAGGAGCAGGACCAGAAGAAATGTGGTAGCATGATATAGTAAGGGTTATGAATATAATAAAACATAAAATATAACACCATATATGCCATAAATATAACATATAATATCATAAAAGTATAATAACAAAGCCTATTATTTTGTAATGTGAATGAAATTACGAAAACTCATGAGCTCAGTATATTGTTCAGTATTCCCTTAGGTACTCTGTGTTATTTAATTTTCAACCCAAATTTTTATAAACTTTAATTTTTAAGAGCAAAACAAGAAACAAACATAAAATTAACCAAAGTATGCTGATTGGGCTAAATCTATAGATCACTCAAAAGATAATTTATATTTTAAAACATCTTCTTAGAGTTCATAAACTTGACATTTTTCTCTGTGTTTATATGTTAATCTCTTTGTGCAATATTTTGATATTTTGCTACATAGATATTTTCTTCTTTTAGTTTACAAGTAAGTATTTTATTGAGAATATTTTTCTTTATTTATTTTGTATTTATCAAGAAAAACAGTAAAATGAATTTAAAATGCTGAGAAGTTAACAATAACTATAAAGAAGATAAAAATCATGAACATGACTTATCAAGGGTGGTAATGCAAATGAGATTGCTACACATATATTTACTTTGTGTGCAGTTTTCCTTCTGAATATTTTTTTTCCATCCCTGTATATCCTTATTCAAGGTCCCTTCCCCCTCCCACCACATCAGGTCATTATTTCTTCTCCACAACTCCCAGTCCCCTCCCTGGGCAGGGAGCAGACAGTCCTATGGTCCCACTGACCCAATAATGCTTGGATCAGTCTGCAATCCTGGCAAATCCAGTTTTGTCCTCCCTCCCTCAAGAGTGAGTCAGATGTTCCTATATAGTTGGAGTGGGGTCTGAAGGGTTAGTCCAGGGTGTTTATGATCCCAAGCTGTTCAGTGGTTGTGGTTTGCAGCTTGGGCATGCTTGGCTTTTTTCTTGTTTGTTTGTTTAGAGACCACTAATGAGTGAGTACATCCCCTGCTTATCTTTCTGAGATTGTGATACCTCGCTCAAGAGGATATTCTCCAAATCCATCCATTTGCCTGCAAATTTTAGAATATCATTTTTTCTTACTTCCGAGTAGTATTCCATTGTGTAGATGTACCACAGTTTGTTAATCCACTCTTCAGTTGAGGGACATCTAGGTTGTTTCCAGGTTCTTGCTATTACAAATAATGCTGCTATGAACATAGTTGAACTAATACCTTTGGAGTGTGAATGTGCCTCTTTAGGGTATACACCCAGAAGTGGTATTGCTGGGTCCTTGGAGAGATTGATTCTTAATTTTCTGAGAAACCGCCATATTGCATTCCAAAGTGGCTGAACAAGCTTACACTCCCACCAACAATGGAGGAGTGTTCTCCTTCATCCGCATCCTCTCCAAAATAGGCTATCATCTGTGCCTTTTATCTTAGCCAGTCTAACAGGTGTTAGGTGGTATTCAAAGTTGTTTTGATTTGCATTTCTCTGATGGCTAAAGATGAAGAGCACTTTTTCAGGTGCCTTTCAGCCATTCGTAGTTCCTCTGCTGAGAATTCCCTTTTTAGATCTGTACCCCATTTTTTGATTGGGTTATTCAAGGATTTGGGCTCTAGATTCTTGAGGTCTTTATATATCTTAGAGATCAGTCCTCTATCACTTGTAGAGTTGGTGAAAATCTTTTCCCATTTTGTAGGCTGTCATTTTGTCCTATTGACAGTGTCCTTGGCTTTGCAGAAGCTTCCTAGCTTCAGGAGATCCCACTTATTGATTGTTGGTCTTAGTGTCTGTGCCACTTGCCACTGTGTTATATTTAAATACAGAGAATTATCAGATCATATTTTGAAAATCTGTATTCCACAAAAATGGAAAATCTAGAAGAAATGGACAGATTTCTGGACAGGTACCATCTACCAAAATTAAATGAAGATCAGATTAATTACCTAAACAGGCCTATAACCCTTAAGGAAATTGAAGCTGTCATTAAAAACCTCCCCAAAAATAAAAGCCCTGGTCCAGATGGTTTCAGTGCTGAATTCTACCGGACATTCAAAGAAGAATTACTTCCGTTACTCCTCAAACTATTTCACACAGTAGAACCTGAAGGAATATTGCCAAATTCCTTCTATGAGGCCACAATCACCCTAATACCCAAGCCACTCAAAGACACAATAAGGAAGGAAAATTACAGACCAATTTCCCTCTTGAATATTGATACGAAAATTCTCAACAAAATTTTGGCAAACCATATATAACAATCTATAAAGGATATCATCCACCATGACCAAGTAGGCTTCTTCCCAGAAATGCAGGGCTGGTTTAACATACAAAAAACTGTAAATGTTATCCATGATATAAACAAACTAAAGGAACAAAACCACATGATCATATCCTTAGATGCGGAAAAAGCCTTTGGTAAAATCCAACACTCCTTTATGATTAAAGCCCTGGAGAGATCAGGAATACAGGGAGAATATCTAAATATAACAAAGGCGATTTACAAGAAGCCGACAGCCAGTATCAAACATAATGGAGAAAAACTCAAAGCAATCCCAATAAAGTCAGGGACTAGACAACGATGTCCTCTCTCCCCTTATCTATTCAATATAGTTCTCGAAGTTTTAGCTAAAGCAATAAGGGAACAAAAAGAGATTAAGGGCATACAAATTGGAAAAGAAGAAGTGAAGCTATCTCTATTTGCAGATGATATGATTGTATACATAAGTGACCTACAAAATTCTTCCAGGGAACTGCTACAGCTGATTAACACCTTCAGCAATGTAGCAGGATACAAGATTAACTCAAAGAAATAGTAGCCCTTTTATACACTAAAGTTAGAAGAGCTGAAAAAGATATTTTCTTTTCTTAGATGCATACCTAATTATTTTTATTGAGCATATTATTATAATTGGCTCTACTGAATTATCTCTATAAATAAAATATATTTTTATTGTTTGAAAATTCCATACATTTACACACTGACCATATGCATTTACCACAGCTTTCTTCCATCTCCTTCTCTGTTGTCTTCTCACTTCAGTCTATTATTATCCAAGGCTCAGGGAATTTTATGGATGACAGAGCAGAGAGAATGTAATAGCTATTAGATGAAGTGGAAAGCTGTGAAATCCTGAGACCAGGACATAACATAGCAGTAGCATAAACCAATCAAGAAAAGCTATGGTTTTCTATTTAAAATAAAGCCAATCAAAATTCCAGCATGAATGTATAATTGATCATGTTCTCTCACAAACAAGGTTAGTCCCAGCCTCTTTGATTCAATGAGAAAGGGGTTAAAAGAAACTAATAATAATAATATATTCTATAAAACTAATATTTTAGTTAATGCACTTATCAGGATTTAGATCCTATAACCACCTTCCGTAACAAAATAATTTATGACAAGTTGTTAAGTTTTCTGATGCAGCAGGAGCCCTGAAGTCAGCATGTACCCTAGTAGTGAGACACATGCCAGTCGTTGTATGCTTCTTTAAGTACACATAGCATGGTATGGCATCCATATGCATGATCAGCATTATCCATATGCATGAGCAGGCATGATTATGTAAGCACCATATGCTTGTGTCTTTATAAACCAAATCTCAGCTTTATATGTTTTCTCTTCTGTATGTCTCCTTCCAGGCCAGGTTCACATTTCATCTTTCCTGTCCTCTTCAATAAACTCTCTGTTGGTTATCAGTATTGAATTTTGATCCATTCTCACCTGCAATAACAACTGGTGAAAAGAGATGGAAAAAGCCTCAAGTTTTTGGTACCTGATGTTGGCTAAGGCCATTCGACCTGTTCTTCCCCGGACTCCTTCAATGGCAAGACGACCTCCTTGTCTGTGCTTTTAATATGGTCTTGAAGGTCATTTGGCTCATTCTTGTCCTGCTCCATGTGGGTGCCTAGGCCTATTCCAAAGTGCCATCAAGACGGACATTGTTCAGTTGATTTCCCACACACACTACATTGCATAGGAACATCAAACATAGACCACTCCTAGGCCTGGCCATGGACAATTGAGGCTTCCTAGGCTTTCCTGACCTGACCATTATAATCTTACACAGGGAACTGTGTAGAATCATCACAGTATTAGGGTGATCTATCTCCTTCCTTGTGGACACTGGGGCACATACTTAGAACATTTTGGGGTTCTACCTCTCCTTCTTGTCTCCCTATTGTCAGGGTAAAAGGAAATCAATCTTGTCCTTAACAGACCTTTATTGTATTTTCAGAAATATTTCTATCACTAATTTATATTTGGTTATATTCTAATGGGAAGAGATTTCTTAGCCAAAGAGGGAGCTTTTATTTATTTTTTGGTCCCCAAATAGATTGACTTAGAGCTCCTCCAGCTCCCCTTCTCCTCCTATTATCTATTCACCCTATTAGTTCCAGCCTGCCATATCCTCTGCCTTATACTTTTATCTATAATTCATTCAGGAACTCCCTACGCCTCAGTTCTAGATCTAAAAGATGTCTTTTTCTCTATAACTCTTAGCACTCATTCTCAAGATAGCTTTTCTTTCATCTGGAATGATCCTGAAGCTTTCTAGTTCATAAAGCTTACCTAGACAGTCTTACTGCAGGGATATAGAGACAGCACATACCTATTTGGCCAAGTTGTAGTCTCTGACCTATATTTTCTGTCCCTTCTTAAATCTAAACTCATAAAGTATATAGATGGCATTCTGCTTTGCAGTCTGTCTTTACAAGTTAGCCAAACATGCTCTCCTAAATATCTTATCACAGCTATGGAATCTCACTTTCCAAAGTCCAGCTATTCAATTCTAAAGACACCTACTTGAGTCTAACTATCAAGCCAACCCACAAAGCTATTACTTTAGAGAGAAAACCAATTGTTTTCACTAATACCAACTACTCCAGATCTCATTCTTTTATTGAAATTTGAGAAAAGCCATTGCCAAACCCCTCACACATATGGAGGACACATTGCCGCAGGCCACTTATACCTAGCATACAGATGGCAGCTTCAATCTCTTGCAGTACTCTGCAAGGAGACTTTGTCCTTTCCAGAAATAGCTGGGTTTTTATGACACTGAATCCCCTCATTTTCTCTCTTAACTCATAACATATATGAGGCAGCTCTAGGTTCCACACATGAGCCTCTCCTTTACCTCGTTACCAAACCCTTTAAGATTTTTCAACAGCATCTTCTTTAGGTCCCGGTCCTTCCTTTCTCAGACCCAACTCATCCTATTTTCTTCTATGTAACAGAAAAAGAATAATTTACTTTTGTCACCTTAGACTGTCACCTAGGACATTTCTTTGATTCTGTAGCATACCTATCAAAGAAACTAGACCTTACCTTTCAGGGATCGGCACTTAGCATATTTGCATTAGCAGCTTCTGAGATTCTTATTCATGAGTTAAAGTTATTAACCTTTGAGTCACCTATCTCTTTTCTTTTTTCCACCACAGCCTATCCCATCTTTTAACCTATAAGGCTTACAAACTCTACTGTCATCCCAAGTTTTGTTTCCCTAAGTGGCATTAGTAGAAAATGCCACAATTACTTTCCAACTCTGCTCATCACTTAATATCTCTAATTCTCCTTGTCCTAATACCAACTACACCCTCGCTCATTCTTTTTTTTTTTTTTCTGATTTGATTTTTTTAATGGAAAATTTACCAGTTGACAGGAATGGACCCAGCAGAAATATTTGTACCTTTAACTAATGAAGAATTTGATCAATTGTGGGTACAAAATGAACCTTGGCTTGCACTGATTTTTTTTGGGAGAGATTAGCAACAGATATCCCCAAAGCAAAAAAAAAATCACTTTATAAAGGAAACTAACTGGAGTCTTCCTCATGTTGTATGGGGAACACCAATTTCTGGAACTCACACACTTCATACTGATACAAAGAGGACAGGTTACAAATCATGAAATTTCAGTAAAGTGGCTTAAGGTCCTTATAAATCTGTCCAAAAGTCAGAATTATATGCTATTATCATGGTATTAATGAATTTTACAGAACCTCTTACTGACTCTCAGTATGCAGACTATTTACCAGGTGGACAGGCCACTATATGTTCTCATATTGTTTACATACCAAGTTGAGTTATATATATTGTTCACTATGTATAGTTAAGCTTCAAAGTCAAGCATGAGTATATACAGAGGGAGTTTTAGGCTAACATAAAACCCAGGAGATGGACCCATATTACTACAAAAAGCAACATTCAGTTCATATTTTCTTACTGCTATACTGGGTACACCTAAGGCTTGCATATCCTAGGTGAGTTCTCTTGCATGGAAATATTTATCCATTTCTTTTTTAGTGTTTTGTTCGGAGAGAATATCTTATTACTAAGATGTCTAGGCTGGCCTTGAACTCATTTTGTAGGTAAGCTTGGTTCATAATAATATTTATAATCACTTGGAATTTGCGTTCACTGTGTTAAAATTTTGTCTGCTAAGAAATGCTAAAAAGGGAATGGAGAGATGGCTCAGAGGTTAAGAGCACTGGCTGCTCTTCCAGAAGACACAGGTTCAATTCCCAGAACCAACAAGGGAGCTCACAGCTGTCTGTAACTCCAGGTCTAGAGGATGCAGCACTCCCTCAAAGATACATGTAGGCAAAACACAATGTACATAAACAATAAATAATTAAGAAAAAGAAATGCTAACAAGAGTAGCATGTAAGAAGTAGATGGACAAAAAACATGATATGCAGTTTGAGACAGGTAATGGTATATGTATGACTTGAGATAGAGACCAGGCTGTGATCATAGCTTCATAAAGCTTGGGCTTGGTAAAGCCCAGATCCACATTGGCACATAGTCCTTTAAACTTGAACTTGGTTCTCTGAGTAGCTGGAATTATAGCACAGTTGTCATCAAGATACACTCATGTTCCTGCTCGCTCCCACCTCCAGTTTGTTTACCAAGGAGATCACATCTATTTTCTCTCCTTGTTACTTAGCTTCTCTGGGACTGTAGACTGTAACCTGGTTATCCTTTATATTACAGCTAATATCCACTTATGAATAAATATATAACATGTTTGTCTTTCTAGGTCTGGGTTACCTCACTGAAAATGCTTTTATCTAGTTCCATCCGTTTGCCTGTAAATTTCATGATGTCATTGTTTTTTACTGCTGAGTAATACTCCATTGTGTAAATGTATCATATTTTCTTTATCCATTCTTCAGTTGAGGGAGGTTTCTTCCCAGGTTCTGGATATTAGGAATAATGCTGCTGTAAACATAGTTGACTGAGCAAGTGTCCTTACAGTATGACTGCATGTCCTTTGAGTATATGCCCAAGACTGGTATATATGGGTCTTGAGGAAGAGTGATTACCAGTTTTCTGGGAAACCGCCATACTGATTTTCAAAGTGGTTGTACAAGTTTGCACTCCCACCAGTGGTGGAGCACTGTTCCCCTTACTCCACATCCTCTCCAATCTTGGCTGTCACTTGTGTTTTTGATCTTCACCATTCTGACAGGTATAAGATGGTATCTCAGAATCCTTTTGATTTGCTTTTCCCTGATGAATAAGGATGTTGAACAATTCTTCAAGTATATTTTAGCCATTTGAGATTCTTCTGTTGAGAATTCTGTTTTAAATCTGTACCCCATTTTTAGATTGGATTATTGGTATTTTGATGTCTAGCTTCTTGAGTTCTTTATATATTTTGGAGATCAACTCTCTGTCAGATAAGGGGTTGGTGGAGATCTCTTCCCATTATGTGGATTGACATTTTGTCTTACTGACTGTGTCCTTTGCCTTACAGAAGCTCTTCAGTTTCAGGAGCTTGCATTTATTCATTGTTGATCTCAGTGTCTGTGCTACTGGTGTTATATTCAGGTAGTTGTCTCCTATGCCAATGTGGTTAATGCTGTTTTCCACCAAGGCAACTCTTATGAAAGAAACATTTAATTGGCAGTTTGCTTTCAGAGGTTTAGTCCATTATAATTTTGGTGGGAAGTAAGGAGGCACACAGGCAGACAAGGTGCTGGAGAAGTAGCTGAGAGTTCAACATGGAATCTTAAAATGCTTAAATGTATTCTTCTGATATTCATACCACTCCACAAAAAAATGCAGACTTCGAAAAAACATAAGCAAATCTCTTTTTTCTTCTGCTACTTAATGGCTTCTGGTGAAGGGTGGAGGAAGGACACAGTTGTTTTTAAAGGGCTAGCCACTCCAAGTTTGACCAGGTTCCAATGAGTATATGGGCAACACAAATTTGACATTGGGGGCAGGGGACACAAAGGTGGGAGGGACCTGGTAGAGGCAGCTACTCTCTTGGACTCCTCCTTCCCAAATAAATCTCTTTCTCAAAGGAGTCTTGGGTAAAGATCCTCATCTGCTGGTGCAGAAAAGAACTTGTTGAGACATCCCCTAGAGGACTGAGCAGAAAAATCTTGCAGAGATATCCCCTTAGGGGCACTGAGCAAAGTGGACCAGAAAAAAAAGTAACAACTTTTTGCTAGAGCTGGAGGAGATCACTACATTTTTGCAGGGGTTTTCCCTTCAGCAGAATGAAGAAGTAACATCTTGGGCCAGAGAGAAGAAGCCGATTTTTGCTGGGAAGCCCCCTTAAGGGGGACTGAGCAGAGCTCAGCTATAGAGGCTCTCCAAGAAAGGTGCAAGATTGCTACATTCTTCAGGGAGACCATCCCCCACTGCATGCAGCTTCCCTCCAGAGCTGAGCTGTGCCACTGCAGCTCCAGCTATCAAAGCCGTCCTAGCAGCTCCAGGCACAGCCTGACTTCCCAGTCAGGATTGTTAGTTTTATGCGTGAAAGCAGATATACACTACCAAGGCCACACACGAGAGTTTATTTAAGAGAGTTCCCAGGCGGGTGCAGAAGCAGAGGAGCAGGACAGAAGTCAGGGGACAGAGAGAGGCCCCCTCGCTCATTCTTGCATTGAAACTTTAGAGGAAGTATTGCTCCACCCCTCACACATATGAAGGACACATTGCCCCAGGCCAATTATACCTAGTATAATGATGGCAGCTGCTTTTCACTCAAAGTAGCCTGTAAAGCAGGCTATGCCATAGTGTCAGACACTGGGATGGTAGAAGCACAGGTTCTTCCCTCCCACACTGCTACTAGCAGGCTGAACTAATAGTCCTCACCCAAGCCTTCTGGCTAGAAAAAAAATTCAGTCCTAAATGTTTACACAGACTCTAAATAAGCTCTTAATATCTTTCTGTCCCATGCTGCCATCAGGAAAAAGCATGGGCCCCTCACAACAAAAGGATGATCAATTTCAAATGATCTATATTATGAATATGCTGGAAGCCTCCGATATCACCAAAGCTATAGGAATTATTCACTGTCCGTCTCACCAGACAAACAGCTTCATTGCCTCCAAAGGAAATAGCAAAGCTGACCCAAGAGCAGGCAGAACAATCTCCCTCCAGGGCACTGTATCACTGCATTTACCACAGGGAATCCACACACTACAGCTCATACCTCCATAGTCCATACTCATTGCCTGATACCAGAGAGATTCTGTCTTATCTGTACCAGCTCTTCTACCATTGCAGGCAGGCTCATCTCCAAACTATCTCTGAGGACTTACAGGTTTTAAAAATTGCCACTGCCTCTTGTAAGATTGGCAGAAGTCAGATTCTAACTCTAAATACCATAGAAGTTTCTTCTCACCCACAAGCCAAAGGATCCATATCAGGAATTGACCAGCATCCAGATTTTATCCATATGCCTAACTTTTGATGTTTGTAAATACATTTTCTGCATAGACAGCAGCATAACCTCAGACAGATTCTGATCTCCTTCTCTGGGAGATTATTTCCCTGTTTGTGATTCCTGAATCTCTCCAGTCTGATAATGGTTCTAAATTAACTTCATAGATTCCTGAAAACTTTTCTACAGCTCTCAATATCCCTTGGCATTTTCACATTACCTATACCCTCTGTCCTCAGGGAAGGTAGAATGAGCAAACCGTTCCTTAAAAAATATTCTTGTTAAATGTCACAGAAATTCCACCTAGACTGGGTATAATTCTTGCCTTTAACCCTTCTCATGCTTCAGGCCCTCCCAAGAGACTTCTTACAATTTTTGCCATCCAAACTCATGTATGCCAGGGCAGTTCTAACTCTGCTCTTTCAGCTACACCCACACCTCTTTCTGATCACATACTTCCTCCTTTATGATATTATCTTTGCTCTCTTCTATGGAATTTCACTGATTATTCTTTGTGGGGGCCATGTGCCAATCTGTGCCCATCCCCAGTGAAGATTGGAGAGTCAGTTCTCTTTTATCCCCAATCAAGATTGGACAAGTTAAAACAGTAAAACATAACATAACAAAACAAAACAAAACCCTCTGTACTTCTCCAAGGTATTTTACATCTCTGTTTCCACCCGTCTGATGAAGCAGGGACCCACAAAATTTAATATAGGAGTTTATTTTTGGTGATTACCTTCAGCAGTTAACCACTGGTGTCTCCAAAATGTTAAATAAATGAGAAACAGCTGTTTTAAGGTTCATCTCAAGTAAAGATAAAAAAATCAATTATCAGTTTTGCATGTTCCACATTTCAGATTTTCTCTCTACTCCCCTCTCCCTATATGTGCCTGTGAACAACATTAACACTAGCTAGTAAACTTCTAATACTAGAGTGCTAGCCCTATACCACTATAATTCTACTGCTTTCCCATGTGCCTAAAATTTGCTTCTCTCGCTATCTCAATATTTAGCTGAGCTCCTGGTAATCAACTTAGACTCACCAAGCAGTGCCTTAGACCCACATAAACTACAACCGATGCTGAACAGTGACCAGCAAAGAAGGACTTCGGGATCAGCTACCTTATCATCATCCCTCATCACCCCCAAAATGATCAGTGCTCCCCAAAACAGCCTGAAGCAGTTTGAAAATCCTAAGACCCTGCTCCCTCTCCAGAAACCTCTTCTTTTTATAATAAACATAAGGTTGGGATGTTGGATTCCTGGTGCAGCAGGAGCACTGAAGTCTGCAACACCTTCTAGGCAGACACATTCCAGCTATGGCATGCCCCTTGATGCACATATAGTATGGTATTTTCATTATCTATATGCATCATTTAGAGTCAGTCATATGCATGAGCACGCATGACTTTATACTGCACACATGAGTCTTTATAAGCCAAATCCCAGCTTTGAATTGTTTCTTTCCTGTACTTCTCCTCCTGCCCAGGTTCACATCTTGCCTTTTCTGCTCTGTTCAATAAATCTAACATAGGTTATTGGTATTGTTTTGTGATCCATTCGCTCGTGCAAACACAAGTTACCTTTGAAAATTTTGTCTTTTTAGTGAACTCCCTTGTTTCTTTAGAGATTGATTTTTTTTCAGAATGGATCTATAGGAAACTAACTCTGCTTATTTTTAGTTATAAGTAGTAATAGTTCCCTTGGTTAAGCATAAGACTACTATCACAGTTTTGAGTCAAATTTGGAGCAAGCTTGATCTTATTGGAGTGCAACCAAAAGCTGGCCAGCAACTGGCTCCTAATTTTAGTTAAAAAGAGCAGCCCTAATTCCATTTCTTAAGCTCCCTTTAAAGAGTAAACTCACAAACAGTTGCAAAGAAGGCTTAGAAAATAGAAGACTATAAAACAATAAGAAATTTGCAAAAAGTACCAAATAAACACCATGTGGTCAACATGTGATTAGAGATTGTTAGGATGGATCAGGGAGAGTTAGGAAGAATAGGTTGTATATCATAAAATGAGACAGGTCAGGCTGTGGTGGAATGTTCTGTATGCTGTAAATAAAGCAACTGATTTGGCCTATGTAGAGCACTGTAGAAGTGGGTGAAGAATCAGCACAGGAGGGGGGGGGGAAGCAGCATGTAGGAATCCAGGTGAGCCACAGGCTGGTGGAAAGATTAATAGAAATGGGTTAAATTAAGATGAAAGAGCTAGCTAGTAATGTGCTTAAGATATGGGCCAAACAGTTTAAAGAATATAAGCGTGGGATTCATTTCTTTGGGGGATAAACGCCACAGGTGCGAACCAGGTTCCAACCACTGCCACGCACGCCAGGTCACAAACCTCCCAGACCCAAAATGGGCTGGGAAAAACTTTATACAACACCAGGTTTCAAGAAACAGGTTTATAAACAGCAACTCAAGCCATTAAGGTAAATTGAAAATTATTTTTAACAATAGAGAATAATGGCTCCTATCTTTAAAATAAAGGCAGACAGGTTCTGCTCTAGTTGCTCTAAAGTAATTGATGGTTTTGATCATTGTACTACAGGCTTAGTAGCTAGGATAGTTTTAGGTATAGATTTAATAAGAAGGATAATACAGTTATTAGCCAAAAACATTTCTCTCTGTTACAAATGAACCAAAACATATTTAAATAAACATTGACATAAGCATTTTTTAATATTTAAACCATGCCTAAAACTACAAAACTGACTAGCCAAAGCAATCAAATGTTGAAAGAAATAGCCAAGGACAACCTTATGATGCTATCAGTTTTATTTTCCTGAAGAGATTGTCATTATATTTTTACTCATCATTTGCCGTAGTCTTTGTTTATAGTTTTGTCTGAAGTGAATGCTTCACACCATAGTAAACTACAGTAAATAATATTGTAGTTGTTAAATTCACTTTAAATAAAGTTTTATTGTTTATGTTATAGTAGAGAATATTCTTTTATCTTATTATTAAGTAAATTGTTTTTAAACTAAGTAAATTGAAAGGTAGATGTTAGAAGTTTACTAGCTTTTTTTAAAATTTGAAATAACCTAAGTGGCCTTTGATAAGAATTTTATGTAATATTACCATTTAATATCAAAGATAGTTAATTCTGAAAGCTTAATCTTACTGATAAGTGGATTGGGCTTTTAGGAGGTTCTTAGGATAAAAGAACTTTGCCAGCATGAATGATATTAATTTTTAAAAGTATATGTATAGTTTTAAATTCTCTCTTTAAGCCAGATAAGAACTCAATGGAAAGACCCACCACAGGTTGTAATATTCAAATCTCCATTTCAGAAAATAGTTGGTCTCTCAGGAAATTACCAAATTTTCTCAAATATTTATATTGGCTTTCCCAACTTACAAACTTTAGGGAATGGTTTTCTGCTGTTGGCAATTTGAAAAAAAAAAAAAAAATGTGACTGGAGACGTAGTCCTGCAGTAAATACAACTTGTCTTTAAAGAGGACCAGAGTCTGGCTTCAAGCTCACATATTGAATGGCTTACAACTGTCTGTAACTCCAATTTTAGGAAGTCTGACCCTTTATTTTAACATTTGCTTACACTTAAGCTTATTTGCACATACCCTCAGATAAACAAACATGTAATAGTAATAAGAAATAAAATAAATGTCGCTCAACAAAAGAAGAAAACCAATAATCACTAGGTAAGAAAATGAACACCTGTCATTTAGTAACTGCTTGATATCAAGTGAAGTTTAAATTTTGTATATTATGAAATGCAATTTTGCAATGACAAGTAAATATTTGCAATTTATTACTGACAGTGTAGAAAGCCAGAAAATTTTATTAAGTTTCTTAACATTGTACATCTGGTTAGTAGGTAAACTGGAATTTAAATACAAATGTATCAGGTGTTTTGTTTTGGAATACTTATCTATGACTTCAATTTTCTCTTTATTAATTTTGAGATCTGCTTTTAGGAGTCTTGAGAACCTTTTTCATTTCAAGTGTTTCACACAGTTAAGCCAAACCTTCATCAAGTGGACGAAATTCTATAAATACAAATACCATGGCTTTACTATCAAGCGTGAGACATAATTTTCTAAAACAGCTCAGAGAAAGACATTTGATTTTAGTTATGGCTATCATCTCATTTTGTTTTCACAATAATTAAGATTTTTCTGAGAATCATATCTCCTTGAACCTGGAGATGCCTTGAGACCTGACCAGGATCTATTTTTAAGTCCTCTCCAGGCTTACTTGGAGCAGTATACTTACTTACATGATATATGATTTAGACAGAAATCACAAAATGGCAGTTCTGGTGGAAGTAAACTTTTATAAAACTTTTCAGACACACTGAGATCTCTCTTTATTCTTTATCTTTTTCAGGTAAAGGAAACAATAACAGGTCTCTAAAATATTTTAGGTTTTTATGATGATAAATTTTAAGATTTTAAAGATCTTCACAGATTAACAAAAATTGACCTAGAAATTTATACCAAACTATTTGTGTCTTTGGCAAATGATAATACTAGACATTTAAAAAAATTAGGTAAGTAACAACATATGTCTAATAAACTGTACATATACATAGAATATATCATTTATATACAAAGTATATAAATAAAATTTTAAAATTTCTAAGGTCTACTCATGTGCATAGTAATATTTTTCTAAATGCATATTTTGCTCACTTTGTTAAGATTCAGAACTGTAATATTCAAAAATGATACACTACTAAAGGGATTTAAAAATGCCATTCTCGGTATGGACTATATAGGATACCAAATAAATCAATTTATAAAAACCAGGGATTTTATCATTTGAAGAAAAGAAAGAGGATACCTCTATTATTGATTTTGTTGTTTGGATTTTTTTTTTTTTTTTTTTTTTTTTTTTTTTTTTTTTTTTTTTTTTTTTTTTTT